>PNEQ01051003.1:0-29849 GCA_003012365.1 Medauroidea extradentata
GCACACTCCCGTAGCAGGTTCAGAATTCTTGGTCTTCCCTAGGGTTTTCGGACCCGTACATTCGACAGTTTTTGCACACACGAAAACTGGCACTACCATGGATTCGCCCTCCTTGGCGTCCCTTTTCAAAACCTTCGGCATTGTTATTTCAAAATATTCAATAGGCGAATAGCGCCTCGCCAACACACCAAAAAAAAATGGTGCATAGCACATCGCTACGTTAGCTAAACAAACATAGAGAACACAAAAAAAACTGGCTGGCTTCAAAAAAAAAATAAAAACTTACTCTTAAAAAAAATAATTAAAACCATGAAAATTACACACTTTAAAACAATTACAATATTACGTTAAATTATTAAACATTAAATTATTACTGGCAAACTAATATTAGGCATTAAAATAATATGCATTGCAACTCGTTAATCCTGAGTGCTACTAATATTAACATAAAAATCACTAAACATTGAACAGTATAACGCTACAGGTGCTATTTCCACTTCCCAACAACAAACGGAATCTGTCCATTATATAGTCCTGTACTTAAATACTATTGAATTCCCTGCGCATTCCAGAGCAAAACAATGTATTTCCTTGGGGAAACACAACCCAACCTTGACGATCCTGATCAAAAGGGAGGGAATGTACATATGTTCCCACAACTTTTTAAATGTGGAAATAGCACCTATTGAATAGACACTCCTCAATTGTTGTAGGAGAAACCTTCGCGGGTGTATGCACAGTAAAACAACTCACCAACTTTGTATTTTCACTAAAAGTTTTGCGTACAACGTTCTGCCCCTTCGTTCATCCTGTTTTACTTTCCCCTTATACCATTTTTTTTACAGCCAGAAACCTGTGCGGATGAAAGCACAGTTCTCACAGAAGTTCATTCACCACAATGGGATGAATTGTTTAGGGGCGAGCGGTATGGCATTTGCTAGGTTGGCTACAGAGGGAAATTAATTTTTGTACAAAACCGAATATTGCACACTAACAAGTTAATTCACGATTTGAGACGATAAATCACGTTTAGATAAAAAAAAAATTGTCGTTCTTGATACATAACCATAAAGTAAGAATATCACATATGATTAGGAATGGGAATTTTTAGTGAAAAAAATTTTCCCCACTTTGTTTTAGTGCCTTACTTGCACACCTGCAGCTCAGCTTCATGGCTATTGGCAGAGTTTTATTGTGCAGAGCCATTATTCATTTGACTGTGCCAATCAGTACACGGATAACTGCCACACATCACATTTGTGACTTGTGGGTTTAACCGCATGCTGGGTGTTATAAAATCCAATCACTGACCACAAAGCCGAGATTCAGGTATGCACGTAAGGCACTGAAACAAAGTGCTGCAAACATCTTTTCGTGAAATTTCCTATCTCTACATATGATATATTTTATTTTACAACAAATAACACGAAAAATTTTTTTTAAAAAAAGGGAAAATTCGTGAGAAGAATGTGTCTCCCTCCCCTTTCCCCTTACGACCGCCTTGGGCATGTTTCATCTCATACGATAAAACTTTTCATTCCTTTACGATTTTGTTCCGGAAAACAAAACGTAATTTAAACATGAAACACTGCAAAGTAGTTTAGTAGCAAATAAAATTGTTGTTTTGAGTACTGTATAAATATATTACAACAAAAAAAGTCGCTGTTGTTATAGTTCAGCTGTAATATTTGTGGCAAAATTAGTTACGTTTTAAGACAAGGTTTACGATAAAAAAATAATATAACTATGTTATCTAAGAAAAAAATGAAAAGAAAAAATTCAAAATGTCATGAAAAAGGAAAAAAAGGGTAGCACAACCTATTAATTGAAGGTTTTATTTGCTGTAATGCCTGCTATATTTACCGCAAATTAAATAGCGTTAAAGAAATGTGTTTATTTGCTGCAAAAGAAAAGTTAATATCGTGCGGCACCCGGGCGGCCGACTCAAATGTTTAAGCAGCTGTATAGGTGGCCAGCCTTCAGACGGAGGCGAGCAGAGAATTACGCCACTGGGACCAGCAGTAGTGGGTCGTGTCGTAGCAGCGTGCGACCTTCAAGGAGACACTAGCACGGCGTGCTTTATCTCGCCGGAGTGACGAGCAAGCCTGCCAACCAACAAAAAATAGGCATTCACGAGTACTCACAATGTTAGCTGAAGAGAAGAGAGAAACTTTCTGATGGAGCATGACATATATTCTAGAGCAAATGGTGTGAGGCCTTGAGATGGAAGGGGGAGGAGACCATCTACCATATTGACTTAGGGCCCGGTAATTTTCGCGAAAAGATTTTTGCCCCACTTTGTTTCAGTGTCTTACGTGTACACCTGCACCTCAACTACATTATTATTGGCAGAGTGTTTTTGTGCAGAGTCATTATTCATTTGACTGTGCCAATCAGTACATGGATAACTGTGACACATCACGTCTGTGATTTGCGGGTTTAACTTGCACACGCTGGTTGTTACGGCATCCAATCACTGACCTCAAAGCAGAGATGCAGGTACGCACGTAAGGCACTGAAACAAAGTGTTCCAAAAATCTTTTCGCGAAAACTACCGTGCCCTATGTGAAAACTGTACATTGCCATAGCAACGTGTATATAGTGGCTGTGGGTTGTCCAACCATAACTTCATTTGTAAATACACCTAGAGCGCGGTCGTAGAAGAACATGTCTGGACACTCACCTATCTAACAATGTATTTTGCTTGACCCCCTTGTTGTATGGCTGTAGTTCACCAAGTTACCGAGAATGTCGTACTTTTTGGCGCTGTAAACAGGGCGGTCGGACTCAAACTCCACCCACTTTTTTCAATTGTTAAATTTATAAAGTAAATAAAGATTGCTGGAACCTTTTCTTAAATTTGTGAACAAATGAAGTATTTTATAAATTGATAAACAATACGTTTTGATAAATTGTTTATCTTAGTGGAAAGGAAGTGGGCGGAGTTTGGGTCCGACCGCCCTAACTGAAGCACCAATAAAACACAATATTCTCGGTAACTTGGTGAACTACAGTCAAACAACAAGGGGGTCTAGTTTCCAGGCGAGTGTCCAGACCTGTTCTTCTACGGCCGTGGTCTACAGCAACAGCTGATTGCACTCCGCCACTCGTGTAATGTGGCTGTGGATTATCCAACCTTAACCACATTTCTCAAAACACCTACAGGAACAGCTGATGGCACTCCGCCATATTGATACGTGAAAAATGTTGTTCGTTACCATAGCAACGTGTATAATGTCGCTGTAGATTATCCTTAAGGGCACAGTAAGCAGCAGCTTTCATCCTTGAGATTTTATTTAAAAATTTTAATTATTTTATAGAAAAATTGCGGCTAAATGGACTAAATGTTGCTCTTATGAAATTTTTCATCCACCTCAGTTTTTGCATACTGGCTTGTCAAAGTCAAAATATATCACGGTCTTAATACGACACTAAAGCCAACCGAATTGACGTTATTCACACTGAATACTGATGTTGTAGACTACAAAGTCTCTTATTTAAACCACAAAACAAAATAATTTGTATAAAACATTCCTGGATTATTCAAATTTTAATTTCAAACTCCAGTATTTTTTGAAGAGTGAATAAATATATATTTTTTTTTGTTAAGAGGGCATGGTACATATTTAAACGCTAAATGCATTAGTTTAATAATTGTATGTTTTGTGATGCAAATTTTCAGTAGTAAAAAAAAAAAACTTTTTGAGGAATTTTTTTTTTTTTTAACATGCAGTGTTCAATTGGTGTTTTTAGCGTTTATTTACCTACCACAGACTGTAAAAGACGTGTTCCTCTCGAGTTTTAGACAGTTGGCATTACGGGGGACGAGCCGGAGTCCTGACTCAAGGCTCGCAGCCACATCACGAATCTACAACACGACGGCTATAGTCGTGTGTATGCGGCCGTCCTTGGAGAGCTGCTTCATTCACGACGCGATTACGACCACGCCCTGCCTCACCTGACGTAACCACGAACACACGGACACGCACCATAACCTCCACACTGACTGCAGACTAACAGGTCGGCCAAATATGCTGCGATCATTTAGAGACTTAACAATATTGAAAACTCAACCGCTATGAAGTTGACTTAAGAAGTAAGCAAAGAGTCGCAAAAATTTAGCGTACACAATAACGAGGTCACTGCCTAAATACAGCCATCAGTGAAAGGTTTTGAATATCGGAGATTTGGCTATATTGACTATCTCGAAGATTTAGCACATTTAATTCGTCACGAAAAATGTTCAAATGAAAGCGTCAACCAGAGAAAATGTTCATTCCGGACTGAACTCTGCGTATTTTAAATACACCTGTGTGTACTGGGGAGTTGTATGCCTAGAATAACCAGTCGCAAAGGCTGACTGTAGAAACACGGCATTGAAATTTTTCTTCAAACACCATAGGTAGGGACCTGCAAAATTTGCGCTGTTATTTGGTAAGAGACTAGACTTAGCAGTCCTATACATTACAGCATGAGATGACACTGGGTGTAGCCTCTATGTGATGTCAGCTACGTGTCTTTACAGTAGGTTGGTCACTCAAATATGCAACTTGTAATTATTAGACAGACACATTTTACCCGGCAGACCACGACATGTTTTGCCTGTGGGAGAAGTTGGACGAGTATAATCATTTGGAGTCTAGCTTGGTGGCAAGAAATAACGCGAATTTTGCATGTCTCTACCCATTGGACTACTAACTTGTATTCGCCCATATTGAATCGTTAGTTTATTCATACGAGAGGTTAGGCTCGTTTTGAGGTTAGCAAACAGAGTGTTTTTTTTGTGGTTACCGTTTCCTACAGTCTATCTAGACAAACGACTAAATGAATCACTGAAGAGAAAAAAAATGTAATTGTATGGCACAGTTTGCTTTTGAAGATGTCACCTACACCCTTGTAGGGCAAGAGGTTTTCTAGGGTGTTGTAAAACTCGCATGTATTTTCACAGTGTAATAATTTTTGAGTTTTAGAGTCATCGCGTTAGGCACGTCGACTTGTTTGCAAAGATATTACTAGCTGAAAAATAATTTCATTCCTTGAAATTGTCTCAAGGCTATTGAGTTCTAATATCGATTAAGGTGATGTAAGCCTGTGTCACTGAGGTTTAAATCTAATTTAGTGTTGAAATAGGCCCACAAATGCCATCCTGCTCAAAAATTATTTCGACAACACTGGCCATATCAACAAAGGATTTCGAAAGCTCGACGATGAAATAGCGGAACTCATTCGCAATTGTAGCAACCCCGTATCAAGTACGAAAGATGGTTATCTGTTTGCTATTCAAGTGAAGTCAAGGTGATGTCATTGCCGCTCGCCATACACAGGGTATTGACAATCACATGCCAGTGGGCATAGAAGGCCATGTAACCTCCTGTAAGGCATTCACTGTCAGTTCTATGAAGATCAGCATCAGCATGCCCAGGAGGTGCACGCGAGACTAATGCCACAACTCAGAACCATCTAATGGAATCATTGCCATGAAGAATCGTTGCAAGAAAATTCTTGAAAGTTAACCTAAGGTTCCATTATTATTAATGTCCAGCAGTTTACAAACAATATATCCTATGATTTGTTGAAGAGAAAATTTTGGTAATACAATTTGAATAAATGTTATAACTCAAAACCTGAAAAATACGATCAAATTGTCTAACACTCCCTCTTAAGATTGTCTTCCTTTCTTCCACACACTTGGCAAGCCACCTGTTCTTTTTGGTACTGTATTCTTTGGAGTAACTTCCCACATTACAAATTATTCTCTGTACAAGTATATTTCAATCCAAAATTTCTTCTGGTTGGATTTAGCAGTTTTTTTTGTCCACTTTTGTTTGTTGTGCCCAAAGGAAAGTCTCCAGTTTTAATACTCTTTCACTAATTTGGTGGGTGCCTGGAAGCCTCTTACACATGTCCATAAAACAAATTTTACTATTCTTTTCCGGAAGACTGTTGCAGTATTAGATAACTTTCTGTGATTAGAGGTGGTAACCTTCTTCAGTTGTACACTAATCGTGCTGTATATTACCGAGAAATTTCTTGGAAATTTCACGACACATTTATTGTAAAGTAACAATTTACAAGAATTTCGTTTACAGTGTAATGAAACCAGTCGTTTTAGTCATGCGATTAACAACGGAACGTACAGGCGCTCTACAGATTAAGGAAAATACCATTATGTACAGTGACGTATGTGATGCGACAACCAAGTGTATCACGCAGCAGTCTGCTGGTGCCATCGAACTGTGCGTGACCTGATTTTCTCGATCACAAGATGTTAGACAAGTTGAGACTGTGAACACCTACAAGCTATACAGGGTTTTAAATGGTATAAATTCGAAGAAATCTGAAGTGCCACTGACTCACTCAATAATTCATCAACACCCAGCTCAAACCGCTTGACTTGATATAAGCACGAATTTTACGGGTAGCGTAGACACCCACTACAACGGGATTTTCCAAAAATTTATTCATAAGAGGGCGAAAAAACGTTAAATCTTCGATTGGTATTGAAACACGTCGAGTTATCAAAGTGATGTTTGTTTTATACCGATTCCTTGGTAAATATAAAGGATTTTATTTCGGCATTTGTTTTATTCTACACCTTAAAGAGTATGTGGTAAAAATGTGTTTTAAATAAATCGTTCTTATAAATTGAACATCATAGGGTTTCTTCGTGATGGTAACATCTTTACAATATATGTACAAAAGTATACAAATTAATTTGAAGTATTTTTGCAATTGGAACCCTAAAAGAGGATAAAAGACGTAAAATACGTTTTCAATCACCCATCGATATCTATTTTAACCCGTTATGTAGTCAATATGTTATTTTGCTTTAGAATGGAGCTTGATACACACATACCGTATTAGCCACTATTATTGGGCAATTTCGTAATGAGCACGGGTTAGAATTACAAGAGGGTAAATGTGAAGAGCAGCTACTCATCGCAAACTGGCCAAACAACAAATTTTAGAGGCGTACCTATGAAAAATATTTCTGCAGTGATTAGAAATTGTCCTACGTGAAGAAATTTTTTTCGTTAAGCTAGGTACGTTACTTTAGGTTAGTTTAGATTATGTAACATAACGTAATGTTCTATTAGGTCAGGTTTGGTTACATAAACTAAACTAACATAAACTAACCGAATAGTTTTTTACGCAAGACAACTTCTAACAACTAAAGAATAATTTTTTTTATCGATAAACTAAGCCTCTAAACTCAATAGTTAGGACGGAATACTATAAGTAGTTACTCTTCGCATTTACCCTCAGAAGGTCCAAACATGTTTCTAAGTTTATTCGACGTAACAAACATTAAATGACACCTCCAAGTCGAATGCAAGACTGAACTAACGTTGTGTACGAAATCTGCTCTCACACAAAATTTTGTGGCCAATATTTTAGTCTCCGAATTCGCGTAGGAACCACGTAGTGTGTTTCTTATATTTCAATTTCAGGATATTATTTACTGTCACGAAACAAAGATAAAAAGTTTTATTCTCTTTGCAAGGACAATCACTTAATCAATATTCTTGTACAATTTCTCTCACTGTGTCAGTTTCGTGCAGTTTCAAATACTGCGAGGTCGTAGCACGCTATCTTTCACGCATAACAGTGTATTTCGAGTCGACGGACATAAAAGTTTTATGAAAGTGAAATATATTTCAACGTCTTGTCGGAGGAAACTAAATAGGATAACGAAAATAAATTTTGTTTGTGCACTACTCTACTGACGGGAAAACGGCATATTTGATAATTTTATACAAGAATATTTTAGGAGTTCATGGGACATACATTAAGGCAGGAAATATTTATTGAAGTCTGCAGGTTTTTGAAAGTGCGTACAGAAAAAACTGGCAAACCTAGGTTAAAGTTTGGCCAACTTTTGAGCAGATATTTTTCAGAGCGACGCCTGCAACCACAGAGTCTATTAAATACGCAGTTAATGATGTTAATTTTAATTACTTCCCAATACATCAATTTCAAAGATAAACTCTTCGACGAAAAATTGTTATACTATATTTGAAAATAAATTCATACCATCACTTGAGAAACATAATCTATTTTTTAAATACTTAATAACTGAAATTAAAGTATATTTTATAAAAACATTTAGTGCTTCTGTAACAAAGAAAATCTAAATTGGTTTAAGAAAACGGAGAATTATGTTCACAGGTAAAACTGTAAAAAAACAAAAAAAAAAACAAAGAGATGAAAGATAGATTCCAATTCAAAGCCAATAAAAAAATAATTAAAAAAAATAATCAAAATCTCTTATGGCAAAAGAAAAGCAAGACAAAAAGAATGAAACAATACTGGTATGACAGAAAGAATGAAACGAAGGGAGAAGAAAAAAATACACAATCAATATTGTGTTATATGCTTTCTCGAAATGTAGCCGGCTTCCGAAGCGTTGTCGGTTAGGCGTTGATTTACAGTGCATCCCGGGTTAGAATCCTGACTGCGACATGGATGTTGTGTTGTCCCTTCCCTCATATCACCCTCAGTCCTCGACTGGCGCACGGACAGCGTTGCAGCGTTTCACGCGTATTAATTTTTACGCGAAACCGGTTAACTTATTCATATTTTGTTTACCTACGAAATGAACGCACTTGAAACTATGCTTCTATGTTTTCAAAAATGCAGCACGCTTGTTAGAAACATGATTTTCGGGCCTCTCAAAATGGCTAAAAACGTTTGGTTTTTTAGACTTCTGTAAAATCAGAAAATATTACCTGAATTCGTAAAGTGCAAAGCAAGAGGCATGCGTTGGTCTTTACTTCATACTACTCAAAAATAAAAGGTGGTCACCGCTTAAAATCCCGTAGGAAAAATACTACAAGGAAAACCTTGCACGCCAGTTTGACGCTGTGAATAGAGGCGATATGCTTCTCGTCAAGCGTGGGACACTGGCTCTTATCGATACGCTGTTCCCACCCATCAAAGGTGGAAATTTGACACCAGCGAAGATTCCTCTTAAGCCCACGTTTTTCACCTTATCTTCAATAGGAATTTTTTTTTATAAATTTTACGTGTAACACTTGTCTAAAATAAGTTATTATTTGTAATTGAACTTCAGTATGAATGTTTTCTGTTTATAAACTTGATTATCCGTCATAACTCCGGTAGACAGGTCTTTTAAATTATGATCCTCTGCCTCACTAAATTAATTCAGTGGGAAATATGAAACACTCACGTTGACCTACAATAATGTTTATGATGCTAGGAGCCTTGAGGGAATGTACGAGAGAGCTGAGCGCAATTAGTTCCGGTATTCACGACCGTGAGCATACAAACGGTACGCCAGCACGGATATGAAGGATTCAACGCGAGAAGAGCTGCACTGTTATCATCGCTAGAGCCATGTGAATTTAGCGTTATTATTTGGGAACATATTGGTGATTGAGTGAAGAGATTTTGGTAGGCGCTCAAGAGTGCGTGGTAGATAAATAAACGCTGTAAACGTCAATTGATTTCTACGCGTTTTTCGAAGCCAATATGGATAAAATATTCAATGACAATCCTAGATAATGGTAGTTGCCAACTTTATGAGTAAATATTTATCCAGTATTACTAATTCGTTAGGCGTGATCTCTTGCGCCGCAGTTAATTGCACGAGATTCCGGTGTCAGAGATTGCGCCTCAGAAGTTCGTAACACTGTAAACATTTTTGTTTGAAACGTTGGATATAACTATTGTCTAGGATTGCTGTTGTTTAATTTTCGCAAATTAGCTTCCAGAAACCTACAGTTAGATTAATGCTTTTAGCGTTGAATTACGTGCCACGCCCTCACAACAACGAGCTCTTTAGCGCTGGTGAGAGGTGACATGATGTATGATAACGCCGGAATGAAAGGGCGGGGGAAACGGGAGATCCCCGAGAAAACCCTCCCACCAGTGGCATCGTCTGGCACATGCGAAAATCCGGGGACAGACCCCGCCGGGAATCGAACCTGGATCGCCTTGGTGGGAGGCGAGATGTCTGACCCCTCGGCCACCGCGGCCCAGTGGGAACATATTCACTGATATGTACATCCCTGAAGACAATCTGTGATGTTACTGGCCATCCGCTGTAAATAAAGTCATTTAACGTATTTGACTGCTTTACATGCGATTCGTCTCACTAACGTGGAAAGTTCAATTACTATAGCCAAAAGCTTTCCAGCTGCAATCCACGACAATGTTTGCTAATGGATACGGCCATAAATATTTCGCGAAAATAATTCTTCCCCAGTTTGTTTCAGTGTCTTACGGGCACATCTGCAGTTTTGCTTCGTGGTTATTGATAACGTATATTTGTGAAGAGACGAGTCTCATTTTACTGTGGCAATCAGAATCTAGAGCCGCGATTTTATGGCGAAAAAATGTTTGCAACATTTAGTTTCGATGCGTCATGTGCACACCTGCAGCTCTGCTACATCGTCTGTGGTTGGATGATTTTACTCCCAATTGCCTTGGAAAATTACAGACGTACAGACTCACAATAATCTTATTCTGATTGGTGCAGTCAAATGAGAAACGTGTCTGAACAAAGACACGCTGCCAGTAACCTTGAAACAGAACTGCCGATGTGCACGTGAGTCACTGAAACAAAGTGGGGCAAAAATCTTTTTGCGACAAAATCGTGGCCCTAAGAAAAACGTTACAGCAACACCACACGCCAGTGATTAGCGAGTTAAACCCCAAACAACGAGAGAGTTAAACAACCAATCACGGACCACGAAGCAGAATTGCAACTGCGCACGTAAAACACTGAAACAAACCGGGGCAAAATAAATTTCGCGAAAAGTTTGTGGCCCTGGTAATGGATAGGAGCAGGAAGTTTTCGCGAAAAGGTTTTTGCATTAACGTGTTTCAGCACCTTAGGTGCACACCTTCAGCTCTGCTTCGTGTTCAGTGATTGGTTGTTATAACTCTCGACGTTGATCTGATTGGCACAGTCAAACGAGATACGTCTCTGCTCAATTGCAAGCTGCTGATGATCATGACGCAGAACTGCAGTTGTGCGCGTAAGGCATTGAAACAATATTATGCAGAAACCTTATCGTGAAAACTTCTGAGCCACTAAAAAAAAATACTTGTTTGTCACTGCAAAATATTTTGTTAAAATCGACCTTACCAAAATTTTTTTGTATTGGCCACAAAAAAAAATTGCTGTCCTCAATAAAGTTTTGCAGCGACTACAAAAAAATTTTGTAACCACTACAAAAAAATTTGGTAAGGTCCATTTTGACAAAATATTTTGCAGTGACTAATGAGTAATTTTTTCAGTGTCCCTACTATGGAAGACGTCGAACAGCAGCTTGCAGTCTAGGCTGCAGTTAGAAAACAACGCGAACTCTGCAGGTCTCTGCTCATCGCTAGCGTGTTAGTGATCTCTCTCTCTCTCTCTCTCTCTCTCTCCATTTCACACGACTTGTCAACAAAGTGTATCGTTAGGTTGTAGTGCGAACTTGCACTGAATAACGAAAGCATTCGTTACATTCTGAAATAAGTAAAAACTAGGGAAAGGAATATGTTCGCGAGTTCAATGATCGAAGTTTTAGAATCCACTCATCCATGTGTTCGTTGTGTGTTGTTCCATTGAGTAACAGCTAATAGACAAACGGCCGGGGCTGGTGTATACAGAGAAGAAATGATTTTAACACGCATGTCGTTGAACTCGCGAAATATTCCTTTCGCTAGCAAAAACTGACTCTACCTTTACTTAAAAGCATTGTGACGAGGAAAATTTTGGTTTGGACCGAACCAACCACAGAAAGAATATTTGTCGCAACGAAAATGTTAGGGCCACGATTTTGTCGCGAAAAGTTTTTTGCCCCACTTTGTTTCAGTGTCACTCGTGCCACATCGGCAGTTCTGTTTCAAGGTTATTGGCAGCGTGTCTTTGACATGTTTCTCAATTGACTGCACCAATCAGAATGAGATTATTGTGACTCCTTACGTCTGTAATTTGCCAAGGCAAGAGAGAGTAAAATTATCCAATTACGGGCGATGTAGCAGACCTGTAGACGTGCACACGACGCATCGAAACCAAATGATGCAAAAATCTTTTCACCAGAAAATCGTGGCTCTAATTATTAATGAAAGAGGCTCTAGCTATTAATGAAAGATTGATGGTGGCCGCCTGTTCAAGCTGGTGAGCAGTGTACAGAGCTTCAGTTTACCTGATTACTCGAAAACTGCTCGACGCAGTACGTAAGTTACAACTGCTTGTTTAGGAATATCATTAGAACATTACACACGCGTATACCCAATTCAGGCACTCAATGCACAGTGACATGCGAAATTCGCGATATTTTCTGACAGCTGACTAGACTCCAAGTGACTATAGGCTCGTTCGACGTCTCCCGCTGACCGATATTGTCGTGACTTGCCGCGGAGAATGCTTACACGGTAGAGAGACCAATCTCTGTAAAGACGCAACACACGTAAGTGACAACACATAAAAGTTTGTGGCCAATTGAATTGCAGATTATGCTCTGTTATGTATAGGAAGGTGAAGTTTAGTCTGCTGATAAATCACAACGCGGATTTTGCATGTCTCTATCAATGTAACGATATAACGCTTATTTTCATGCTGTGGAAATATAGGTTTTTGTATTTCTTTGTAAGTATGAAAATCTTGGCTCAGAGTCTATTAAAACGTGTAGGTATAAACAATAGACTTTACCTTTAACATTTCCGTTCTTCAAAAAATTACAGGGTCGCCACTGAATGTCTCGTAGAAACTAGTTGTTGGTGAGAAGACTGCACACTAGTTCAGTGACTTGCGCCTAGAGGCTAGAGTGAGCCGAGATACGCGTGCTGTGTCGTCCTTATTGCTTCCAAACTTCTAGAACTCTTAACACACAAAATACCTTCACCCAGTCCGCCACCTTAAGAGACTCATCCTGTATTTTCGAGAAAAAAATTTCTAACAGTTTCACATCTGCGCGTTTCGATAATGTTAGAGGCAAGCAGAATTCACGTTATAATTTGGTAGCAGACTAAACTTCACTTTCCTATACATTACAGAGTATAATCTGTGATTCAATTGGCCACGAACTTTTGTGTGTTGTCATTTACGTGTGTTACATCTTTACAGAGATTCGCCTCTCTACCGTGTAATCATTCTCCACGGCAAGTCACGACAATGTCGGCCAGCGGGAGACGTCGAACGAGCCTATAGTCACTTGGAGTCTAGTCAGTTGTCAGAAAATAAACGCGAATTTGGCATGTGTCTAGATATTGTGCGACAGAAACACTTGGAAGAAGGTGATGAGACTCATTAGTAGAAACGTTTTATTTTTTTCTCTGTTTCCCGGACGCGACCCTGGGACTGTGCGACTGTTGCTATCTTCCATCGCGACGATCACGCCGCGCTCATTACCGCGAACACGAGGCCCGTTAGCTTCACGCTCGCTGGCTTCTGCCCGTTACATCTGGACCAGTAGTGTAGCGGCATCTCTTTGTGTGCGCCGGCGACGACCACTGGAGCCAACACCGTGTCTTGCATGGCCATCCATACACTCCCAAAACATTGCCACAGACTAAATAGTAACACAGACGTGAAATGACGTGGCCAGAAAAGGTCACTTCTACGACATCGTCATTTCACCGAACGTTTTCCCTGCTCTTCCCCTTACTTCCTACGGGGCCGCGGTAGCCGAGGGGTCAGACCTCTCGCCTCCCGCCAAGGCGACCCGTGTTCGATTCCCGGCGGGGTCGGTCCCCGGATTTTCGCATGTGGGAATCGTGCCGGACGATGTCTCTGGTTGGCGGGTTTTCTCGGGGATATCCCGTTTCCCCCGGCAATTCATTCCGGCGCCGCTCCATACTCACATCATATCACCCCTCACCAGTGCTAAATACCTCGATGTTGAGCGCTGACCAATATCTCTTCACCACTTACTCCCTCTACCACGAACCACTCTGCACACCTTCTCTAAAAATGTTCTGTCAACTGCCGAGGTCGTAGAACTCTCCTACACTTCTTACCCTCTCCTCAAAACCATACGCACCGCATGTTTGCATCCCTTTACCCTGTCCACAAATCATATGCACTGTCTATCGGTGCTTGTGTATCGTTTCTACCATTGGCTACCACGAGACATGAAGAGTTCATACACCAGACACAAAGCCGAAACCCTATTGGCCATAGCATCCAACCTTCGTCACCGCCCCGCATAACCCCCAGCGTAGTGGGGAGAGGAAAAGTTCCGTCAACTGACGAGGTCGTAGAACTGACATAGCCCTGACGTGGCGGCTCGTTTGATATGTGCAAACTTCGCCGCTTAATAGCTGCCCGAATCTGTTGCTACTAGCCCCGTGTATGTTTGGCTTCTGAATGTTACTACAGGTTTCCTATTGGTCTTACTGTAAGCTAGCAGAGCAGCCGCCTTACGCTGATAACAGGTACCGTAGGTGTTTCCGCCATGTTGCTGGCCGGGAACGCCATTTTGGTGTCATGTGTGACTGAGTTCACCAAACTACCAGCTATTTCCACTTCTGTATTCCTAAATATTCTGTGCCCTCGCACACCAACATTACCCCCACCTGTTGAATAATTCATTAATAAAGCTTATATGTCGTTCGGGATAAATATAGCTCTGAATATTTAACATTTGAAGAAAATCGTTACATAGGTTAACATTAACCATAGTTACTTCACTACTAGTATTGTTGGCAGTGAATTTCCGGCCGTAGTTCCGTGTATTTTCCTGATTGAATACAACTATACCAAAATAAAATCAACTGAAGTATGCGTATTTGTATTTTATATAATTAAAAATATCTTTTTTTTAAACTGCATAGGTTCCCGCCGTCTGCACAATTTATCTTACAAGCGCAAACATAAAGTGACGTGTCCAGAGAGGTTAGATATTTCCCATCGTTAGCCGTTACGTGCGGAAAGATACGAATTGCCTGAACATAGAAATTCAGTGGAGGGGGTTTTAGTGCTCAATGTATTCCGAAACGGCCAATAACAATATTTTCATTTAAACAATTAATACATATTACAGTGCCTTAAGGATTAGTAGCAGAAAATAAACGTATAAACGCCATTTAAAATCTACACGGTTTTAAAATTCATTATCGGATAACTACAAAACAGTACACCTAGCTATTGATGTAAGCCAACTTTATGAGCAAACATTTACCCGGAATGATGCTTTGTTAAGCGTGATTTCTTGCGTCGCAATTAAATGTACGAGATTTCGGCGTTAGAGAATGTTCCAGAATTATATTGTTAAGCCAACATTGACAACATTGATTCTAAAACCTCCAATACTCCTTAAAAAAAAAGCCTTTCCAGACCGTCGTACACTGTAAAATAACTTCCTAAAATGCTTAGGAAGAAATTCACCTAAATACAGTATGAGACAGTTACCATACATCCGCCTTATCGATATGAAAATTTTTACTGTAGTTACAATACAAGTCTGGTAACTTTAGTATATATTTGACAGTTTTATAAAATAGTTTAGGAGTGTTACCATGGATGTCAGGGAAACAATTCTTCCATATCTACTGTCTTAGCGCTTCTATACGCACGTGTGGAAAATTTGCAAACTATTTTTAAGAGTGTACTTCCAGAATGTACTAACCAGATTCATGTGGAACTCAGATAGAAACACGTACTGAA
This sequence comes from Medauroidea extradentata, assembly GCA_003012365.1. NCBI lineage: Eukaryota > Metazoa > Arthropoda > Insecta > Phasmatodea > Phasmatidae > Medauroidea > Medauroidea extradentata. Next base: position 15,623 of record PNEQ01051003.1, read on the forward strand.
CTTTGCTGCAGACTTTCCACCAATAGAATTTTATGGCCACAGATTAGAAGACCCGTAGTAAAAATGTATCAGCGGGAATCCTGCATGCTAGTTCAGTGCTTGTTTTGTTGAGGCGATGCGGTATTTGATGGGCGCTTCACGGTCGCCCTTATAGCTCCGTCGCTTCCTGTCTGTGATCCGCCGTGCAAGGGGTAAAGTGGGGGTAGGAGGGACACATTAAAAAGACACACAAACTCACACACTCACACATATAATAATAGAAGAAACCCGGGAGAGTATTTTACCTGTAGAAATTCGGAACGTGCGAAACGAGCGCGGCAGACTTGCCCCACTAATTTAGAACTTCTACGAAACACCGCCTCGTCGTTGTAGCAGCGGTTGAAGAAACCAACCTTTTTACTGCCACACATCTTAACGAGCGCCGGGAAGGTATCTCATAGGACGCTGACGGTAAAGTAAGCACTTCTGAAACACTGGATATCCTTTCAGTCACTTGCCTATCTAGAGGAGTTTAACACTGTAAAAATTTATTTGTAAACTTACCATAATTATGCATAGCAGTGTTAAGAAAGTATGTATGGTAATATTGTTTCCAATATATCAGTTTTAGCGTTCGTATTCATTTTTAGGATAAAGTAAAATGTAGGCTGGTGTTACCAGACTTGTACACTAACAAAGCTCAACATTTACTCTTTTTACAAGCTGAAGTATGGAAAGTGTTAAACGCAATGTATGGGTTATCTACTACCATTACTAAATTGGAGTTTTTTTTTACAGTGAAGGCTATACTCGGTAATTTTATTCATATTTCAGTGCAAAGAACTTAATGATTTTCAAAGCAAAGTTTTGAAGAATAAAATACCTATAGAGAGAGGCACGAGTATTTCGCGTATTAATTCTAGGTCAGGTTGAACGTCAATAACATATACTTCACTCTCTTTTCTGTAATTAGATGACAGTAGTTTAGACACACACTTGACAACTGAAATCCAGTTATAAGTAAGAAAATAATTCATGAGGACAACTCATCATACTCGCTGTACGCGTTATAAGCCAATGAATATTCGACTGTAGCCAGGGCGTGTATAGGGCTGAGAAGTCTAGGCTGCTACCTGATGAATACAAGAAATAATCGTGCCCCTACCTATAGAATGAGTACAGTCATACGATGTAGGCAGGAGTTTCTGCAACATTGTGACTCCACCGATAAGAATAAAGCTGTTTTCACAATACAACGACGAGTTTCTTCCATGTGTTCATAATAGAGCGATGAAATATCGCCGGCAACTGGCGACACGAACTTGCGCTGCCACCTTTTACCTAGAGAAATAACGTAGCAACTGTAGAAACGTGAACGGAAAATAAAGAAAATATAATTTGTTTATGCTCGCATGAACTCAAATAATTAAATATCAAACTGAAAGCAGAGGTAAATTTTTCTTCCGAAAAATTAAGTTAAGACAAATATATTAGTTACTTTTCGACGAACTTAAGCAATAAATTACATTTATTTACACAAATACTGGTATTTTAATATAATTTTACTACCATAAATTTGATTCTTAACTTTGATCTAACCTGAAAAATAGTGGCATCAGTGTTAAAATGTTAAAAAATTTTTTTCCCCTTCTTTGTGTCCGTCGCCAGCGATGAGCGTCAAATCCAATGTCAGTCGCTCGTGCAATGTTCTCGACGCTCGTCGCTAGCGTCAAGGTTCTGATTGGCTGACGCTCGTCACTGAGCGACACGTCGCTCTATTGTGAAAACCGCTTTAGGGTTATTGTGACGCCATACGTCTGTGATTTGCCGGTAGAACTCCAAAGACAAAAAGAGGGATAAAATCATCCAGTCACAGATCACGAAGCAGAGCTGCAGATGTGTTCATAACGCATCGAAACAGAATGGTTCGAAAATATATTCGCTACAAAATCGTAGCTCTAACAATTACGTATATGTAAAGCCTATACAAAAAGTAATATCTGTAACGTATGTGTTACTGTAACAACTATCGGGCTGTGATGAAACTTTGGTAAGTTGTTCGTGCGCACACGAATATTTCTGACAAAAATATCTATACATAAAGGAAGTGGTAATAAAGGGGCAGGGGGGCAGAATGCGGTATCCAACAATTTCAGTGGGAAAAAAAAATATTTTTTTAAATGCTTAAAAAACGGTCGTTCATTACCCTTACATTTATTTTGCACCAATTAGAAATTTAAAAAAAAAATTAGAAAGTTAAAAATTTATTTTACCGTAATTTTATCCCATTTACATTATTATCTGCATTAATGTTAATACTTATATGAAATGTGAAGTGTCAAAAAGATTTTGTCAAAATCATTCATAATTTTTTGAAAAAATTGTAGTATTCTAAAATATTATTAAACAGAAATATATTATTTTACGAATTACTGAAGATAATTTGACGGACTTTTGCTCGATTCGATGAGTAATTACATTGAAAACCACGTGTACGGAATAGCCAGTCTTTAATATTAACACTTGGCGGTCAGAAAAGTGCTCACTTTACCGTGGCCAGCATATGCTCTGGCCGGGCGACCAAGTCTCTCCGGCCATCACGAAGACCACCTCCGGCTTAACAACCTAATAACTTCCGAAACTTTTATTTGTCGAGTTATTCGGCCGCCCACGGACTGTAAACAAAATTACACTCCCTCCGAGCTTCCTCCCAAGAAAGAAGATGGCCACAGTAATATATTTTTTCCCCCACTGTTAATTGACATAGTTGTAAACCCAACATTCGAATAAAAAAGAATATATGGGGGTCATTACACGTGTTTTGACATGCGTTACAAACCTGAAGAATTCGCATTTTATTTTGTGTGCAAGCTAGTTTGAAATAACTGTAAGTTCTTATAATTTTACAACTGGCTCTTGACACCCCTGGAGGACTCTGAGCCAATAAAAACGAAGCAACTGAATGCAGGCACAATTATGTGATATCACTATGTCAACGAGCAGCCAATGAGCAGCTATACTGTCTCCTTGAGTGTATATATATATATATATATATATATATATATATATATATATATATATATATATATATATATATACACATACTTGGAGGCTAGCTTATAGGTCAGTGAACCCACGGATTTTTCCTGTATCTACATCTAATGTAATACGAGAAACGAATCATGAAGAAATAAGTCCAAAGGTAAATAAAGTACCACTGTTAATATTACAGTTTTTATGTACATTGGAAGTAACTTAACAGTATCCATATTCTTTAAATTTCTTGTTACTGCGTACTGTTATGTCCCGTTTACGATAAAGTGTAATTTATTTTCGCTGTATTCGATGCTGAGGTGAATATCTGTATTTCATTCCTTATAATTTTTTTGAAGCTTTTAAATATTTCATCCACACACATTTATGGTCTTTCAGAGCGACTACCTTTACTTCCAGGTCTTCTGGACCAACATGCTGTACATGCAAGGACATAACGGTATGCGGCTTTTGATAGACTTTTGTCTGTAAGATTCGAAAAGAAATGAGTCAATTATTTGGCGAGGCATTCGATAACCTGCGGCTAGAATTTCACTAAAGAGACCTATGGAGATAGTGGTGAAATAGTCTTTCGATTAGCAGTAGACTACATGGCCACGCTATACGATACGTATTTGGTATAGTAACTAATAGTTTTTCTGTGATATTTGAACAATTTGTGTCGTGGGTTAGAAATTAAAAACTACACCGTCCTTAAGGATACAATTATATTCTTTCGGGAACTGTAACTAAGTTAAATATCTATTGACAGCAGCTTACATTGGCTTTTATTTTAATTTTTAGTATTCATTTTTATTTACTTATTTATTATAATTATTTTACTGCGGTGTTTACCTGCAATTCGGCAATATTCACTCGCAGGAGCGAACATCCACAAAACCGGTTCAGTTTAATAGCTTTTCAACCGTTAAATTATAAATATTCTTTCCTGATTAGTTTTTTTGTTTGCTTGTTTTAAGACTGATGGCTAGACGTAAACAAACATTACGTGGAAAGGCCAACGAAAAATCGTGACTTACGTTACCCGTTCCTTTCACCCATATAACACGCTCCGGAACGCAACCTGCCGAGTATTTATTGGTTACGACCCATCTACGACCCGGTTAGGTAGCAAGCACCACGCTCGAATGTTTCCCAGGAGTTGCCGGGCCACATTCCGTCCCTATTGACACATTTTTTTTATTACCAATACGTTTCAGCTGAAGCGATCGAGGCCGTAACCATTTCCATTTCGAAATTCTGAGGCACCGGTATTTTGAAGGAGCATCACCGGATCAGAAAGCTAGGATACCTATGTTTAATTATGCTGCTTTTTATATTAAGTAAATTTTCAAAACATGGTGAAGACTTGTGCAAAATCAACAAAACATTTAAGATACTACTGAAGGCAGATTCACATGACTCATCAAAATTGTAAACAACTAATTCAGAAACATTGGGAAGGTTATTGCTAGACCTATACATTTTCAAACATCACAGTAAATATTTATAAAACTTTACATTTGAAAAGTAAGAATACTCTTAAACGAAATGCGCAACGTATTGCAACAATAACTTTTAATAACGCTGTTAAAATAAATAACAGATAAAATTCAAATCGGATATGTAATTCATCGTAATATAATTCTATAAGTATCCCCACATATTTCCTTTAAAAATATACAAAAAATAGAATGAAAGTACATATAAATCATACACCGCATCATATTTTGCGTACATACGTAGTACTTATTTATTTATTTATTTTACATTTGAATAACGTGTCAGTCATGAGTTTCACCACTGGTCAACTTCGATGCAATTTTTTTGTTATTACAGATTGCTCAAGAATAATAATCAGCAGAGATTCGTGACGGGGAAATGTTATATCACTGAGCGCATATAATCGCGTGGTCGCTGCAATAGACTCGCTGTAACTTAATAATCTTCAGGAGAAGATTGTCTGTTGCAATATTTGTGAAACTAAGACATCAAACAACAGAAGGTGCCACTAGCGGGAAAACCACAAACCAAAACAAACAGAATGTTGAACGCCGTGTACGATCTTCTGATTTTTTTCGTTTCTAAGGTGTATTAATTATAAGAGGAAAGAATTATTGACATGATTGGCGTAGTGCAATGAGATATTCCTCCTCATAAACACACTTCGCTAGAAACCAAATAAGAGCTACATGTGTACGCGTGAGTTTGAAACCTATCCTACGCAAAATTATTTTCACGATAAACCGACATAAGCAGTACAATTTTCTTTTGTTTAGACAAGGACGTAGTCAGGATGTTCCCAAAATGTCCTTATCTACTCCCACTCGGAACAATACGTGCAGTGTTAATGAATACGAAAGTCACATTATGTGTAGTTCAAAAAAACGTGGTCTTAAAATAATGTGCTCATCACATGGCAGTTACAGATGTGACTAATATGCATGTTAATTAATACTGCTTGTATTGTTATCGTGAATGTGCGTAAATTTTTGGCCTACACCATATTTGGTGAAAGGCAAAGTTTTTTAGAAGTAGGTACAAATGATTTTACGACATTTACTAATTTTAAAGACTAGTTCTTAGTTCTCACGAATTTGAGTTAGTATAACACTTGTGACAATCTGCTTTGTGGTATTTTGCCCACCAACAAGGCATAGTTCAAAGCTTCATTCATTTTATGAAGTTGACATATTTTGATCATTACTGACAGCACCACTTTTTTTTAGACACACGGAGGAAAGAAAGCCTACCTGCTTACAACCATCCTAAAGCTACTACTAAAGTTAAAAATTAACATAGATAATGTAGTTATAATAATTGTACAAAGCTTCCATATGTCAATATTTAAAACAAGCAACGTGAAAGGTTTAGTTTAAATTCTTGAAAACAAACCTACGGCGAAAAATTATTAAATCCTAAATGATATGCTGGATAAACAAAATGTATACGATGATCTCCATCCGAAACTATATCCTGACAACTTCACTGACTCTTAGGTCGCAAAATATTTTATTTGTTAACGGTTGATACTTGCAGTCTAAAGACACTTTGTCTGTCACAACACAATGTTTGTTGGAACAAGAAAAAATATTTATAAATACGAGCCAATGAATAGGTACATTACAGCAGAGAAAATTTTGTTTCAAAGTTGCAGTAATTGTAGCACAAATTTTGTTACTATTACTACAGTTTAATACAAATCCTTATGGTGAAGTTAGTTGTGGTGTTTTCAACATAAGCTTTATGTTAAAAAATAATAATTCTAATTGCTACATTTGCTACTGTGGTTATTATCAAAGAGTATATCTTCAAGAAAAAACTTAGTGACAGCAAACATAAGTTTTTCTAATTTGTCTTTGCTGTAAGGCAAAATTGCTTTACCGCAAGCTAAATGTCCTCAGAGAAACATCTATTTTTGTAGCAAAGGAAAGTAGTATTGTGTGTTGGGAGGGCTTAGAGAAGTGCAGACTTTACAGTGGACAGCTTATAGACTAGGCCCAGGCAGGACACACAGCATGCAGCATGCGCGTCAACAAGGCGTGCGGTCAAAGAGGTAAGCTGATCGTCGACCAAGATGCGTCATCCTCGCCCGAGGGTCGGGTTGGTACTCACCTTCCTTGGTGGTGGCGACGGCGCCGTCCGGGTCCACCTGCGAAGAAGAAGAAGAACATGTTGAGATGAACGACACCGACGTGCTGTGGCTGGTCGTGTTGCTGGATGAGGCGAGGAACCTCTGCGCTGGGGACAAGGGGACATCGCGAACTATCCTCGCGTGGTGGCCGGGGTTCACAATCAGGATCACAACCATCTAGGCGTCGTCGGCGCACCAGGTACCTCGCCCCTCCGGCAACCCCTCTGTCTCCGGGCACACTCGCTCAACATCAGCACTGACACATACACACAAGCCACACGAACATCTCTTCAACAACCAGTACAAGACACAAATTCCGGTATATGCACGGCAAAATGAAGTATTTCTGTGTGTTGGAACGCAAACATTCCTCCTAAGTGCACGGTAATTGTGGTACGTCTAGTAACACTGCGCGACACAACTGCCGGACGTCCGACCGGTGACCGCCGCGAGGAAGGACTGCCACCGCCCACGCTCTCTCGCACGCAGAGCGGCAAAAACAAAACAAGAACGGCACACCAGAGAGAACTCCCGCGCTAGAGAGCGACTCTCCCTCTCCTCAACCACCACGGAGAATTTCATCAAGGACCCTTCCCCTCCCCGTACCAACCCCACTCCTGCCGCTTCCCAGGCAGCATCAGCTGTGATTACAGCGTGAGGACATCATCTCGAGCAACGCTGGAGGTGGTAGGGATACAAGGAGGGTGGAGGAAGGTGGCTCGCTCGCTAGTTTCGATTACAACGCGACCTGCTTCTCACGTCCTCCACTGTCATACAGCCGACCCTCCAGAGAATACGTGCCGCGGGTACTTGCGGGTAGCGTCAGGCACGTCCGCATTTGCACTCCTAAACGAGTGCGTGATAGATAAATAAACTCTGAAAACATCAATTGATTACTACGCTTTTTTCGAAGCCAATGTGGATAAAATACTCAATTACAATCCTAGATAATGGTATTTGCCAACTTTATGAGTAAATATTTATCCAGAATTACTAATTCGTTACGCGTGATCTCTTGCGCCGCAGTTAAATGTACGAGGTTCCGTCGTCAGAGATTGTGCCTCAGAAGTTCGTAACACTGGAAACAATTTTGTTTAAAACGTTGGCTAAAACTATTGTCTAGGATTGCTATTGTTTAACTTTCGCAGATTGGCTTCAAAAATCCTGTAATTATATATTAATGCTTTCAGTGTTTAAAATATGTACTACGCCATGATCTTTCATTTATTTCAAACAATTGCAAATAACTCAAATGTTTTTTTAACCAAAAGGTTTGAAAAAGTTTGAGACTAAGTACAGTCATTCGATACACAATTTTACGAGAGCGTTTTTTAAAAAAATAATATACCATTAGCTAGCAAAAAAATTTTTCTTTTTTTTTTTTCTTTTTTTTTTTTACTTATTTTGACAACAAAAGATGTAATATTTCAGGGGCAAAAACCTAAAAATCCGTTCGGTGTATTGCAACAGAAAAATTGAGATAGAAACGATGATATACAAGTGTTAAAACTGTAATAACGAATTTTTGATATATATATATATATATTAAATTGCATTAAAAATATTTTCGAAACCATTGCAGAGCTAAAGAGCGTAACCTCAAGGGAGTGTGTTAGAAAATTTTGTTTTATTTTCAGTTTTTGAGCCATAGCATTTGTTCAGATTGTATTGTATTACCAAAATATTCTCTTCGACAAAGCACAGGATATATTCTTGGTAAACTGCTTCACATAAATAATAATGGAATCTTTTATTAATTTCTCATGCAGAATCATTGCAAGAGAATTATAGGTTAACTGACAAGAATTCTCTAATGACTCTGAATGACAAATTAACGGATAAAAGAAACAAAATAATTCAAAATTTCAGTTATTTTTTTAAATAAAATTGAAAAACAGTTTGAAATGGATTATAAAACATGTCAAGCAGTATGTAGTGACATGTAGTTTCAGTGAGAATTTTTAAATTTATTAATGTTTATTGGTTTTTGCGGTTTACAAGAACTAGTAGTGTCATTATGGGAAATCTGGTTGAGGAAATGTATGTTTGTAAGAGGAAAATGTCCTTCCAAATAACGTCAGTAAAATTTAAACTATTTCATACCTATATAAAATTAAACATTTTCAGCACTTGGGCACCCTTAAGGCTGTGCTGTTTCGCCTTCTTTCTTGATATTAATTTTTTACGTCTAAAAGAGAGAAGATATTGCAAAGTTTGTTTGGCAGTTTTGTTTAAAACTGTCTTCTCCGTGTTCGTTGATTTTTCAGGGCAGTAAATACTATAGTTTTGGCTAATTATGCAACAAACGAGATTATGGTTAATTGAAATTTTAGCCGAAAAACTTCTTGTCTTGGAAAAATTAGTTACCACGGCCAATTTTAAACAAACCTGCTCGACAGAATTTTTTGATCTACTCTTGTTTAAACTTAAAAAAAATTGCAGAAGCACTAGAAACAGGCTTTAATGCCATGATCCATAATTTCTACTGTTTTTTGGATAATTATTTTTTAAAATCCTAAACAAGAGCAGATATTGAAAAACTGTTGCAAAATTTTGTTAAAACAATGTATACTATGTTTATTTAATTTGTCAAGGCAGAATACACAATACTTTAATTAATTATGCTAGTGAGGAAATTTTAATTAATGAACAAATTAGCCAACTCTATATAATTTTCTTGTCTATAAAATTCGATTACATAGTAAAAACCATTGTTTACATAACAGTGCAACAGTTTTTCGATACATGCCAGCTTTTAGTGGGAAAAAAAAATTATCTTCAAGACAGCAGAAATGATGGATCGTGACCTAAAAGCATTTTTTCTAGCGGCCGAAAATGGCGAAAATGGGCGTTTTTGCGATCTTATTTTTAGGTATGTAAATTAATATTTTAAAAGATGTAGGCGTGTAAAATGAACCTTTATCTTTAATATTAGGTCATGATTAGAGATGATGGTATATCGCGAAAATGTTTTGTGCCAACATAACCTTGAAAACACTGACACAACGTAGCTGTCTACAGACCAATAACATGCATTAAATATTACAATAGCGGTATTCTTATTGGCTTAGTCAAATAGGGCAGTAGCTTCACGTACAAGGAAAAGCCAGTAATCTTTTGATAAGCTGAACGTACGTTGAAGCCTAGCAAATAGTCAAGTTTTCCCGCGATAAACCATCATCTCTAGTCATGATGTAATAGGGTCAGCACTGGATGTCTGATAGAGGCTAGTTGTCGGCGAGAAGACTACACGCTAGTTCAGTGACTAGTGTCTAGAGGCTAGGATGAAGCGTGATTCGCCTGCTATGTCGTCCTTACCGCCTCCGCACTTCCAGGACTCGAACACGTAAACTACCTTCACCTAGACGGCCACCAAAAGAAAACTGCAAAAACCAGGGACTTGAGTTCCGTGCTACATGATACGAGGTAAAACAAGTTGACCGGAGGTCCGCTAACAGGAGAGGGGACATCGGAGGAACAGGTGTCTACAGGAGAGAGTGTGGAGTCTAGCATACAGGTCATTGAACCCGCATCCTTCCCTCCTGTGATTTGTTTACACACGTTAGAAGTTTGGTTATGTGTATTAACAGAAGCAACATGCGACATGACGTGGTGACCATCAAACTCGCTTGCTCTTTGTCTTGGCATGGTGTCGGAGTTCGTGGATGTTTGGTTACACTGAGGTTAAGTAGGCCCTATTTAATAGTTTATGAGGAGTCTGACTCATAAGTAACGTCACATTTACCATTTATTAACATATAGCTTGTATACAAACAAATTATAGTGTTTTATTGACACACGCGGTTATATAAAGCAATGCCGCAAATTCCACACGTCTTTGTTTTCATGCGTGTACTTCTCCAAAGCTGGTATGGAAAGAACATTTAAAAATCTTTCCTACGTTGCTTGTAACAGCTCGTAAATTGTTTAGAAAGTAATTAACCTAAACGCAGTATGGGGCAATTACCATAATTCCGTCTTGTAAATATGCAAACTTTTACAGTTGTTACAATACAAGTCTGGTAACTTTAGTATACATTTGACTGTTTTATAAAAGGTTTAGGAGTGCTACCATGGATGTCTGGGACACTGTTCTACCACAGAATATTTAGGAATACAGAAGTGAAATAGCTGGTAGTTCGGCGAACTCAGTCACACACGCCAGCAAAATGGCGTTCCTGGCCAGCAACATGGCGGAAATACCTACCGCCAACCAGCGTAAGGCGACTGCCATGCTAGCCGGCAGCCAGGCCAATAGGAAACCTGCAGTAACATGCAGGAGTCAAACAGACACGGCGATGGTATCAACAGATTCGGGCAGCCAATAAGCGGCCAAGTTCACCCGTATCAAACGAGCCTCCACGTCATTTCACGTCTGTATTACTATCTAGTCTGTGGTATTGCTGTGCCAGTGAACAGCCAATGAGGAGACAATGTCTGATTGAATGCATGTAATTGGAGGCTATCACACAGGTCAATGAAACCGCGAAATCTTCCTGTCTGTTACCATTATTTCTTCTGTGCTTACATAAAACTACACTGTAAAAATTTTTTTGGTAAATTTACTCTACATGTAATGGAAGCTAATTACCTCTACAAGTGAGGGAAAATTACTCAACACGTGTCCAGGAAAGTTACTCAACTGGTAATGTAATTTTTCATTACATATTGGCGCAAGCCCTCTAGGACAATTTGACATAACGCGCGAGCGAAACTTCCGAGTGGTTTGTGTGGCGAATACACTACCTTGCGGAAATGTCCACACATATTCGGAAATCAGACTTTCCTTTCAAGGTTGGGGAATATTACCATACATATGATGAGTAATATTACTAACTTTTTTTACAGTGTAATTTTGCGCCACCTGACAACCGAGTGAATAATAGTACCGTCTTTTTTTTTTTTTCGTCAAACTCAAACAGGGTCTTCACATAGGTAGGGGTCTGAAAATTTCGCGGATTCAATTACCTTCTTGTTAGAATGCACTATCTTATGCATTCTCAAGTCCCGGTCATTTATCCACTAGCTGGTACTCAGTGGAACAGCAGGCAATGAACGAACGAATAGACGGGGCTTGAGTATGCATAGTACAATGGATTCTAGCCTGCAGGTCATTGAATCCGCGAATTTTTCTTGTCCCTAGACTCTAAAAAATAGACTGTAAATGTACCACGCGTGCGTATAGGAGCGCTAAGGTAGTAGGTATGGTAGAATTGTTTCCCAGACATCCATGGTAGCTCTCATAAACCTTTTCATAAAACAATCAAATGTACACCTAAGTTACCAAACTTGTATTGTAACAAGTGTATTTACGAGGCGGAAGTATGGAAACTGTTCTATGCTGCGTTTAGGTTCATTACTTCCTAAACAGTTTAGGAAGTTTTTGTACAGTGTACCCTTCATGTTAAAATGGAACGGAACGGTTTAATTTAAGTTGAAATTAAAATTGCTATACATGAAGGTTCAGAAGAAAAAAATATGCTACGTAAGGAAATTTTACAATATTTAATTTTTTAATAATTAAAGTATGAAACGTTAGTATAAATATGTGAGTAAAAAAAATTATGTTATAACACTTTTCTATCAAATTATTTTCAACAGAATTTTGTGTAGAAAACTTTTTGTTTGATGAGTTATTAATTTTTACATTCATCCTCATATTTTAATAAGGCACCGATCATGATACCCCCTCCTAATATGAGACCCCAAGGTAACTGAACTGGTAGCTGCTGAACTCTAGTGACGAATACGCCAACTCGATGGCGGACACCTTTCCTGGCGTGCGTGTCTCCGCCATTAGTCAGAGACTGTTCAGTGCGGCATGAGAGCAGATTTTGTGTTTTATGACTTCACGAGTGTTTTGCGATGCCAACTGTATTGACGTACTACAAAGTGAAGGTAAGGATAATTAATTATTAATACAAATGGTCCGATTGTCATGTATGTGGGCTATTGAAGCTGTATTTAAGTTATTGTATTGCGGTTCTTATGTATTTGTTGCACTGTGATTTGTGACGTCGATGTTTCGCTCCAATTATGAGACCCACATGGTTGCCTAATATGAGACAGGGTCTCATATTTGGAAACGGTTTCTCATATTGGGAGCCTATTTGAGTGTACACATTTTGAAACATGAATGGATAAATAATGCAGTAATTGATTTTATTTGTATAAATATTAGTAACATAATGCAATACCGTTTCCTCTATTTAATTATTGTACGATCATATATCACAATTGGTAAATACTTACTGTACATGTGTATCGTAATATCTCAATCGTTCTGGATCTGTAAATATTATTTAATCTGAACTTTAACTTTTACGACAATGTTGTGTGTGCAGATGGATCGGGATCGAAACCTGAAAAGGAAGAATTGGGACAAGGACGAAATGATCCTAGCAGTCAGAGCTGTACAAGCAGGTACGATGGGTTATAAAACTGCGGCGAAGCATTATGGTGAGCCAAAAGGCACGTTGGAAAGGTACGTGAAAAATACTGAGTCAAGTGTTAATGATTTAGTAAATGTACCACTAGGCAGGCGACCAGTCTTAACCTGGGCACTTGAAAATGGGCAAGTAGAATATTGTGTTGAGATGGATAAACGATTCTATGGGTTGAGGAAATATGATATTAAAAGAATGGGTTTTCCAATTAGCCATTGCCAACGGAATCAAACACCCATTTTCTGACAAAAATGAAGCAGCTGGGAAGAAATGGATGGCTTCTTTTTTGAAGCATCATCCACAGTTGTCTTTACGAGTTCTGCAAAGCATTTCTCATGCCAGAAAAAAAGGTTTCAATCCTGAAAATGTGCAAAACTTTTTTCAACTGCATGAGCCTGAGTTTGACAAAATTAAAGGACGTGCTCACAGATTGTACAATGTAGATGAGACAGGGGTAACTGTGGTACAGCATAGAGCTGAAAGGGTCGTAACTTTGAAAGGAAAGCAAGAAGTGGCTACATTAACATCAGCCGAGAGAGGGTCACTCATAACTGTAGTTACGTGCATGAATGCAGTTGGTTCTTTTGTCCCTCCATTAATTGTGTGGCCCAGAAAGAACATGAAAATGGAACTCATAGATGGTGCACCAGCAGGTGCTATTTGGGGGTGCCATCCCTCAGGGTGGATCCAGGCAGATTTGTTTACCAAGTGGTTTGTTAATTTCATTGCCTTCACGAAACCATCAATTGAAGATCCCGTTCTTCTGGTTCTTGATGGCCACTATTCACACACCCGGAATGTAGATGTCATCAAATTGGCTAGAGAAAACCATGTTTCAATTATTTGTATCCCTCCTCACAGTTCACACAAAATGCAGCCACTAGATGTTGGTTTCATGAAGCCCTTGAAAGCCTATTATGCTTCAGAAATACAGAGTTTTCTGAGGAACAACCCTAACCGCATTGTAACACCATTCTTGGTGGCAAAATTGTTAGGTGCAGCATACCAACGAGCAGCAACAATGGAAATTGCAGTTAATGCATTCCGCAAAACAGGATTGTATCCAATAAATAGACATGTGTTTCGTGAATGTGACTTTGTTGTCCAAAGTCTTCAATCAACTCCAGGTCAAGAC
>PNEQ01051004.1:0-29850 GCA_003012365.1 Medauroidea extradentata
TAATTTTAAAATATAAAAATTACGCTAGTTAAGAGTTAATAAAATTATTAGTAAGTATACCATTCCCGAAAGGTTTTCGGCATTAAATCAGGGATGTTACAATAAGCTGAAATGAATTTTAGGAAGTGTTAAAATCAATACTCTACTCACTGTGTCGGCAGTGATAAATCGTTACTGATACGTTACATATTTTTAGGTTTACTTAGACGATTCTGAGCACTGTTACTTCTAGAAGCTGTTGATTTTGATGGACACAGATCGCTTAATAAAGCTGATGCAGTTGGTTCGGTCTGGGAATGTTGTTCAAAGATCGTTTGAGCCAGACTTCTTGGTTGTGGCGCAAGTTCTTCAATTCCCTCCACTTCAGAAAGCAGTTCTGATGTCATTACAGTAGTTGGGTGTAACATGTTAAGATTAGTCTTTAAGTTTGTAGTGTTCCCGAAATTTTTTATATTTTTCGTGCATATTTGACAAGTCACAAATAAAGGGTTCGAATTTTTTTTCCTAATAAATGCCATACTATAGAGCGATTCTTGCGGCACATAGTGAAGAAATATTTTCAGCGAAAGCTAACACTGAAAATATACATCGATCGCTAGAATGTTTGTACGAATGGAAACTGAAAACTACTCAATTAATAAATTTTCTTTCACCTAACGCGACTTTGTAACCTTGACACACGTTAAAATTTCTCGCACATTCAGTCAATACTGAATAAAAAAAACATGAGCAGTTTACTCCAAACAGACGGAATTCTTTTTTATCCGGTATGTTATATTACTTAGTGTAAATAATAGTGTTATTGTATACACAGTTTCTGTTGAGTTCTCTGCTTATGTTCATAATGTCAAACAGTTTCCAATGTGAACTCTTTTCATTTTTTGTTTTTGTAAGTATGTACATAGCTCTTCTATGACGAGTCCTATACTACTTGTATAATCTCTGTATATGCTGTAGTCTACAGGACAATAAAAATTGAATTGACAACAAATAAAGGCATAGACCAGAAGAACATAAAGATAACTAGTGAGCCTGCTGATTCGTTCGTAAATTGAGACGACGTTCGTCGCAGCGAGGAAGCCATGTGTAATAAGTGACATACTATACTGAATTATGCAAAGGTAAATTGCCGAGTTGCTTTTTTTTTATCACACCATGACAGCTTCTTTACTGCGCATCATATGTCGGCTTATTTTTATAAACTGTGGTATTATCAGTTAGTTCTCACACAGGAAGGATACTGTAGAAGGGGAGAGCGAGAGATTATCTCTGGAGAAAATACAATACAGCAGTTTTGTGATAGCGGTGTATTTTGCCGTTCTCACGTTACTGAGTGAAAAGCGAGTACTCGGAAACCATATTATTAATCGATTATTTCACTGTAGTTCGGAAATATAATCGATTATATTAATCATACGATTCTGCCCATCACTAACTGAGCCTTGCCTGGAGCGACCGTCAGCTAATATACAAGTTAGTGGCTTAGGAAGGAGTCACTCAGAAGCCTCCTCTACCATATCATAACGTCAGATTATCGAAATTAAACTGTGACTGTTTTTCACTGGTAGACCGGCACCTTAAGAACTAAGGTGAACAGCGCCCTTGAGACGAGTCTTCATCGGTGTCGAATTTCTTTCTTTGACACGTGGGAAAAGCGTAGCGATGAGATCCAGTGTCCCACGCTTGACGAGAAGCATATCGTCTCTATTCGCAGCGTGCAAAGTTTACGTTGTTGTCTCTTTCTTACGGGACTTTAAGCGGTGACCACAACATTTTATTTTTGAGTAGTATGAAGTAAAGACCAACGCATGCCTCTCGCTTTGCACTTGACGAATTTAAGTAATATTTTCAGAGTTACAGCAGTGTAAGAAAAATCCCTTTATAGCCATTTTGAGAGGCTTGAAAATCATGTTTCTAACAAGCGTGCTGAATTTTTTAAAACATAGAAGAGTGTGTGTTCTTTTCGTAGATAAACATAATATGAATAAGTTAAGTGGTATCGCGTAAAAATTATACGCGTGACACACTGCAACGCCGTCCATGCGCCAGTCGTTACGTTTCAGTATTTTATTAATGTCTCGTACAACTTTTGTCGTGTTTACGTAACAAACATCATTTTAAAGATGCAATTTATTTCCTTAACGATTGAATTAAGGGTTTTTTAATGTATAGTTTTGATTTCGGGGCTGACTATTTTGTATATAGCAAGCTTGGTCACGTTTTAAAAATTGGTTACTAAAACTACCAAATATAGAATAATGTTCATGTACTAAATCATATAACGTGATAATTTAGTACTGACGTACGCGTCATTTGGAACATGGTAATATGAATGCAGTTTTTGTTACGGAATAAAGTACTTGAAGAATGTTGCACAGGGGAAGTCAGTCGTCATTCAGTTATTGCAAAACATTTTGAAGAATTATATACAGAATGTGAGTGCTCTTTTACTTATTTACTGATCTTTTTATGTCTTCAATGTTCATTATTTATCTTCTCAAAGGGATTTTTGTCCGTATTTTCGCCGAACAAAATATTGCAATTTTAACTCTTAATTTCGACAAAAAAATATACGAAAAATGTTTTACCATTAATTGCGTTACGTGCAACGTTGGATGAGAGTACGACACGAATAATTTTTTTTCGGTCCAATCCTCTACTTAATTACTAGTTTGTTTAACGTCAAACACGCAGCCATCTTTGTTGGAAGTTTTTTTCGGCTGTGGCCAAAAGTCTGAACTACTCGGCCTTGACGAGACAGTTTATTAGTAGAAACTGGCTTGCCGTGAGCATTTGATAGCCGCCCCCCCCCCTCCCGCCCCCCGATATTCCCCTACAACTTAGCTCCGCCGCGGGCAGGTCATGCCACTGGCGTCTCGAGAGCATAAAAGTGGTTCCGTGTTCGGCATTCTTCGGGGAACTTCGCGAGGGTTCGGGCCACCGCAAAGTCTAGTGACAGTTTGGGTTAGTTCGCAGAGGTGAGAATACTCGAGGGATGACTTCTTGCAATGTAATTGGAGCCGCTTATTGGGTCTGATTATGGCGCCGAGGCCTTTTTGAGGTTACTAACATTTGTGTTTATTTACATATCTCAGCCATGCGATTAATAACATTAATTACCTACTTATTTGATCGAAAGGAGGGCATGTTTACGAACGTTTTACATAACGATAAGTTAATGAACAGGACATTGCCATTATGGCACAAAAAAAAGTGGTTTCTTGTACGTCCCATACATTCCTATAGGCGTGGCCACCCCCTTGTTGAAATAAAAAAAAAAGCTATTGGATTAATTGAAGGACTGTTTTGTTAGAGAACTACAATAATTGATGTAGTTCCTAACAAAGCTGCCCTAATAAGGGGCCGCGGTGGCTGAATGGTTAGACTATTCGTCTCCTACCAAGGCGGTTCTGGTTCGATTTCCGGCTATTTTCGCATGTGGAAATCGTGCCGGACGATGCCACTGGTCGGTCGGTTTTTCTCAGGGATCTCCCGTTTCCCCCGCCCTTTCATTCCGGCGCTGCTACATACTCACCTCTTGTCACCCCTCACCAGCGTTGAAGACCTCGATGTTGAGCTCTGACCAAAATTTCTCACTCACTGCCCTAAAAAGCGAAAAGCATTTTTTTTTTAAATTGAAACTAACGCAAACTAATTTAAACTAACCTAAATTGCCATAGAGGACGGGGTAAGGATGGAGAGTGTGCTGTAATGGACCCTCAAGTGTACTTGTATGTAACCAGGTAATTCTGTAACAGGTATAATTCAATGTAACCATGTATATAGTTTTGCTGTTCTGTCACATGTATAGAGTATAAACAGTGCGCTCATGTCAGACAGAGAAATGAAGCATCATCCATCTCTGTCAGTGTTGGTCAAGGGGCACATCCCCTCCACAGGCCAGTACAGGGCCTCGGTGTACAACATGCGCCCCAGTGGTGCGCATGAACTTATTTTTGCACACGGCCTCACAATTAGTGCCTAGTGTAATGACTAGCATAAGTATAAATACGAGCAGCAGAGTATAATCAGGGCTGTACGTCCGGCGGTGTCCGGAAGCCAAGGCCACTTGGGGAATCGTGGTAAGACATCCCAGGCCTCCTAAGCATTCACCTGTTGAGGGAATACCGGTAGCGGTCCCGTGCAGAGGTGTAACCGTTTGTATGCATGTGCCTGTTGAGGGAGTACTGGTAGCAGTCCCGTGCAGAGGTACGCACTTATATTTTAATGTGGACACCGTCTGAGTTAAACTTAGATTCTGTATGACACGAAACAGAGCTGTATAAGTCTGTCTAAGCATGAAGTGTATCAGTGGTCAAGCCGCACAGTTGTGTATGTTATTCGGAGAATATAATAAAGTGCTCAGATTATCTTAATCGCATATTGAGTTTTTGCTCTTAATTGCCCCAAGATTCCACGGAACCCTAACCAGGGAAAGCTCTATGTGTATCGCAACCGCTCGAGATACTACAGTGCGCAGAAGGGTGCGCGTGAGTGACGGCCCGAATCCTAACGAAGTTTCCCGATCGGTGCCGAATAAAGAAACAACAGTTGTGCCGCCGAGACATAAGTGGCGAGGCCAAGCTCAGCAACTCTCGCCACTATAGACACCTGTGGCCTGCCGCTGCCCGACGAGATCTCTGGTTGTGCTGGTGGAATTTCCCCGGGCGAACCGGTCCTTCGTGTCGGACACCTCCCACGGGACGAGATTCACGCTAGTACACAAGTGCGTCGTGCGTGTTTACGTGTTGCAGCCTGTGAAGTTCGGTTCGTGCCAGGCAGGCGGATACGCGGTGCAGTTTTCCTTCCCTTGTGGCCCGGTCGAGGGGTAGTCCCCGTGCTGTCTTGATGGGCGAGCGTGTTTACAGGAAACAGTGACGTTCGCACCAAGTCATCCATGCGTCGGACTTGTCGAATTTCATCCAACCCTCTATGGTAAGCAGATTCGCATTCGCGTTAAATAAGGCTAGGTAGTAAGGTTAATTCTACTACAGTTTGAAAGAAAATGTATTTTCTTATGGAAGAGTTTGGCACAGAGAAAATTTCTGCCGCTAGTTTCGCTGCAATCGCTAAGGAACCAGAAAAATACGAAGCCGTAGTAAAATTACATTTAAATATGCTTGGAAATGACAGAAGTCATTTAATTTAACTTGAAATTGAAAAGCAACCGATATCGCGTTTTAAATTATCGACTCAATGTGGCTTAAATTTCAGGAAAGCTCTGTGATTATTCAGTTTATAACCCGTACCGATACCAGCGCTTAAGCGGCAGAAATAATGAAGGCTTTGGTGGATGAAGGGGACATGTCACATTTATGAACTTCTCAGAAACACGCAATAAAAAAATATTTTAGAAGAAATATTCCAAGGTGTGTATGAACTTCTCAATTCTTGTAATAAGTTCGTAGCTTATATAATGCAAATCTTCAATATTATCAAGTTGAATAAGCTTTAAAATGTTTTTTTTTTTTCCAGAAGTTTACAATTGCAACATGCCCCCTTCATCCACCACTGCCCTCAATAGCCCCTGTGCCAAACCTTTTAACATTGTTATTTCTAACCTATAGTAGAATTAACCTTAGTAATATACAGTATGTTGCCAAAGTACAGTCCGCTAAGTATGATGTAGCCCACGGTTCATAGCGCGGGCTGGATCATGTTGGTGTGGAATGTCATTACAGCAGTCCTGTACGTTGTGCACTACTGTATGTTGATATTTCACTACCAATTTATTCGGAATAAATTTGTAAATTGATAGAAACGTGTGGAAAGATATCGTCGGTACATCAGACTATTGCGAATTATAGTGCAGAAAGAGTGCTTTTTGGGGCGTATGTCCATGTAACATTTTGTGTTTCTCTAGAATGAGAATGGTTTCCCCAACATATAGACATGCAATTTGACAACACTGTAATGCCTATCAGTATGTTTGTAACTTACGCGTTCCTATACTATTTATCAAATTGCGACGAAACTTTAAGAGTTTTGCGTGCACCCTCGAAGGCCCCCCACCCCTTCCCCTGGACCAAAAATATTTTTTCTAGGAGTGGGAAGGGGGAGAGGAGGGTTTCAAAACTGCGTAATGGGGGTAACAGGGTATCCAAAATATTTTATTGGTGCTGCAACGGATGCCAGGACAGCCAAGATTGATAAACAGTAAAATGCTAACGGGATATTTAGGGTATTTTACACAATCTCAAGTGTTGCATAACATCTGGAGTTCTTCACGCGAACGTCAGGTGTATACTCAACGTTATATAATCAACAACGTATATAATCTACATGTTATGTAATCTAGTTTTCACATTTCTCAGTGGGCTTGGGGTGCGTTGTCTGAAATTGTTCTTTTTTTTTTTTTTCTGTACACAAGCTGTATCTCAGATTAGTACGTGCTTTTATTTCTTTTTAAAAATTCGGTGTCGGTTTTCTGATGTTTGAAAATATTTTTAGAGGACGTCTGTCATGAACTGCCACAGCGAGTATATGTTAGTTTTCGCCCGCTAGAAACGTATAGTAAATATGCGCAATGACAGTTGTAAAAAAATCCTCGTACACGTTCTGAAATCTGAAAAGGTTTCTTCTCATGCAAAATTTATAGCATGTAGTCTATAGCAAATAAGGTCGAGCTCTCTTGTTTCTTAATTTTTGTAGCGGTATTAATTTTTTGTGCCTAAACGAGAGCAGATATTATGTTGGCACTATTGTTTACAATTGCCTTCTCCGTGTTGGCTGAATTTTTCAGGGCAGTAAATACTATGGTTTTAGCTAATTGTGTAACTGACGAAGTTCGGGTAAATTGACTTTTTTGTCGAAACTGTATCAATTCTTGTTAAGAAAAATTTAAGTATCACAGCAAAAGTCATTTTAAACAAAACTTGCAAGAAGATTTTTGATATCTGCTCTCGGTTAAGCTTAAAAAAAAAATAATTATCTCAAAAATAGTAGAAACAAGATAGCATGGCCTCAAATGATAACGTTTTAGCGACGAACGAATGAAAGTCGTGGTACAATCATAATTACAACCATACTCATTGCCTAAGTCATTAAGAAAAGTCTTGCTACAATTGTTCACGTAAAAAAGCCTGATGTTTACACTTCTTCTCCAACCAGGTATTAACTGCCCGAAGAATTGTTTTTAAACTGCTTGCTTTATTGAAGTTTGTATATGTCTTGTATGAATATATTTCTGTAGTATTTTCATTTTAGTTTATTTTTAGCTGTAAACTGTATCTTACTTTACCTAATTTCCTTAAAATACATATATCTGTGGGTGGAAATAGGCCTAACATGCAAATTCGACTGGAAAACTATTGTAATTGGCTACACACAGATTCTTGCATAAGATATTTTATAGATGACCAACTTACTATGCGACTATGCAATGCGTATGGTTATAGATTTGGTGAGGCTCGATTGTAGCATGCACAGTATCAGCTGTTTTTGGTGTGGTTATGGTTGTTTCGATTGTAGCATGGCCTTAGCACATATGCATCGCATTAATAAAATTGCACTCGCAAATTGTGTATGAAAATAACCTTCTGTAGGGCTAAAAATCCGCGAGTGTTATAACAACGGCCGTATTGTTTTGACGTGCAACATATGTTCTATGCTAGGAAAATCTTCATAGTAGTATTCACTTGTATTGTGTTTCCTCCCAGACCAATCGCTGTACTTGAATGTAATTTTTTTTAATGTATAGAATATACAGAGTGTATCACCTATGAGTCGTCAGGTGCGTTTACGCTGATGTTTTTGCGTGTATTAAGGCCATGATTTTTCATTTATTTCAAACAGTCGCAAATAATTCGAATATTTTTTAACTAATTGCTTTGCAAAAATTTGAGACTGTGTACAGTCATATACGATACACAATTTTGCCAAAGTTTTTTTTTTATATATATATTTGTTTAAATAATGTACCGTTTGCTAGCAAAACATTAGTTTGCTTAGTTTATTTTGAGATCAAAATACGTGATATTTCAGGGGAGCGAAAATCTAAAAATCCGTTTAGTGTATTCCAGCAAAAAATTTCAGATACAAATGATGATACATAAGTGTTAAAACTGTAAGAATGAATTTTTGAAAATTCTTGTTGGTAGGCCGAATATGTGTAAATCTATTTATATCGTACTTTAGAGTTCATAGGTGTCACCTTCGTGTCGGTCAACATTTAATCTTATCCCCGACGGTTCGAGCGTATGCTATCGCACTCCGTTTGTGGCATAGAGGTGAAGCGTGTTGTGCGATTTGTGGTACGTCATTTTAGTGATAGCATGACACCTGATAAGCGTTTAAGACGTGTTTTCTTCTGAGGGAAAGCGCCCAAAATAAGCTTTACTTTTCTGCCAAATTGTTTTTATTGAGGTCATATTGACAAAATATTACAGTACTGTATTTGGCTTTTCTGCTAGTCTGAATAAAATCCCAGATCATTTTAGTAGGTATAATATTCAGTTATTAATTTTTCGTTAGTTTGAATAAATTTCCAGATCATTTTAGTCTGTTTAATATTCAGTTGTTGACACTATTGTGAAATATTAACTATTAAAAAAAAACATCGTTTTTCCATAGACGATTAATGTTGAAATAGTGAAGGCGTGTATTGCGTTAAATATTGTTACAAGTTGGGCAAGGTAAGTTGAGGGCTGGAGGTAACTGATTAAATTAAATAAATTAAGTAGAGCAAAGCTTAACTTATTTACATCTATCTTCGCGGAAGTCCCTGAATTTCACTAACTGTCAATGTTACATTCACGAGTATCTAACAAGTTACTGATAAATAAAACAAATAATTATACTATGTAAATAATGGTTATAAATTCAAAATAATAAAGTTTCCCGGCCCCTTATAAAAGCTGTCCATTAAATGTCTCTCTCGCCACTCACAAACGGTGTAACCAAATGTCCTAAACACTGCTGCTCGCAGCACATAATACCTCCGATTGCTAGGGCCCGGTTGTTTTCGCGAAAATATTTTTGCACCACGTCGTTTCAGTGCCTTACGTGCGCACCTGCATCTCTGCTTTGTGGTCAGTGATTGGATGCCGTAACACCCAGCGTGTGGAGGTTAAACCCGCAAATCACAGACGTGTCGTGTCAGTTATCCATGTACTGATTGGCACAGTCAAATGAATGACAACTCTGCACAAAAACACCCTGCCATTAATCATGAAGTTGAGCTGCAGGTGTACACGTGAGGCACTGAAACAAGGTGGGGCACAAAGCTTTTCGCGAAAACTACCGGGCCCTACGGATTGCCCTTGAGTACAGCTGACTACCTTACACACTTACACACAACATGCCTTTGGACAAAACTCTCGCAGCCTGTGGCGCAGCTCTTATATACTATTAAGGGTGTTCACGTTGAAGAAAATGCATAATTTTATATTTGTACGGCGCAGTGTTCGTTTCGTAGACGTTACACGTTACTACATTTTCCACTTCTATAAATGTTTAGCTCTCATAGTTATCCTGTAGCAGCATGTCGAAGTCAGAATTTGCAAGTTACCGGAACAAAGGAATAACAAAAACACTGAAATTAGATATATAAGTAATATGTAGAGACTGGAAAATTTCGCGAATTCAATTACCTGTAGGCTAGAATCCATTGTACTATGCATACTCTAGCCCCGTTTATTCGTTCATTGTCTGGTGTTCCAATGGGAAGCAGCTAGTTGACGAATAGTCGTGGCTTGAGTATGTATAAAGTACAATGGATTCTAGCCTGCAGGTCGTTGAATTTGCGAAATTTTCCAGTCTCTTAGATGCTAAAATATTTAATAACATACGACGAATAGCCTGTGTTCTTTTTGGAAAAAAATATGAAAATGACATTTTTTTATTTATGGTTATATAAATGATAAAAGTAATTTTATTGTGTGTTTTGAAATATTTTAGCAAACGGTCCATAATATCTATTTTCAGTGAAAATGATTTTATTCGGGTAAGTCACGTGGTTTTTGTTATTCTATGTTCCCGTAACTTGCAAATTCTGACTTTGACATGTCACTGTGGGAAAACTATGAGAGCTAAAAAAATTGTACATTTGGAAAATGTCACAAGTAACGTCTATAAAACAAACATTTATGTCGTGCAAATTTAAAATTATGAATTTTGTCTATGTGAACACCCTTAATCAAGAGTCCAGAAAGTTCCAGCGACTCTCTGTCTCGGAGTTACGAGAAACATCGGGGAACAGTGAGTAGGTAGAAGAATTCTCCAGGTAGTGTTATCAGAATGTTAAAGAAACTCGATATAGATGTGCCTCTGGTATTGCGGCGAGAGACAAAGGAAAATGTGGGCCAGATAGCGCGCGCCGCTGTCCTTGCCTCATGCCGTCTGCCGTCTCAACTATAGGTGATTCGGAATAAAGTGAACACTCAAAAAAGCCCTGATTAATTTCTATTTTCTGCCAGTTTATATTTTTCCGCTACATGTAAACATCAACATTGCCCGGGTTTTTATTTACATAGTCTTGTACAATGTTTACATTTACGTTACAGTGCTCCGATAAATTTTAGCTACAATATGTACTCATTAAATGCACGGGTGTTGAATATGTGCTATACTCAGTAATAATCTTAGTTATAAATACCTGCGAGTAAACGTCTTATAACACTGGTTTCTCTGCGTCTACTCTTAATGGGCGCGGCGCTATTACCGTTACGAATCTCGTAAATGCATGCACAGTATATTCGAACTTTTAAATTAAAACCGCCACTAAAAACACACACGACACACGCAACTCAAGAATTCAAGTTCCGTTCAGCATACTGTAATGAACGACGACGACGCACGTAAAGAGAAACAACAAATAACGTATTTTCTTAATGTGTGAAACAGGGGAAAAAATGCTGTTTCTATTTCCAGATACTCAGGCTGGCGATCATAAAACATAACTTACATTACTAATGCCTTCACATAATTTATCAATTATATTCATGAACAGTCACTTCTAATACGTTTATATGTCTTTATCAGAAACAGATATTCATTACATAACGGGCAAAAAACTGAATGACGCAATTCGTTTCCAAGCTGCGAAAACCTAACTCTGGTGCCATCTGTCGGTGAAATTTTAAACTACCTCTGTGGCGCGAAGAGTTAGCGGCATGTGCCAACGATAATCGACTCGGTTGCGTTGCTTTGTGCTGCCGCTAAGTAAATAAAATTGTACAGTCATTAGGCATGTCAGTAAGAACTTAAATAAATATTTTAAAGTATATTAAATACAGAGAGGTCGTTTGCAATTGATGTTGTTTCACTAATGCTGTATTCAAATAAGAAAATACACGGGACTACATGCAGTTATTCGCTACCAACCATACAAACAATAATGTAACTGTTAATGTTGGCTTATATGCAGTAACGGCTATTGATTTTTTTTCAAAGGTTAAATCTTTAGTGCTCACTTTATTCCGAATGGCTGCTTGCACCATAGTCGCTGCTCGCAACAGTATGTTTTGTAACATGAAGGCAATGCAACCACTGTTAGGCTATTGTGGTACGATTAGAAAACGTCGCCGCGCGTATAAAAAAAATAACTTAATGGCAATGCTCGACCACATGTTGCTGGCCAATCATAAAGACGGGCTGTTCTGTTGTGGCTAGGAACAGTCGGACCATTATTCAACGACTAGTCATTTTGTTTCCCATCCTCGATCCCAAGCGGGACTGTACAACGATGTCGTTGAAAAATTAGATGTAAGCGTAATAATCTTTATTTGTAATACCGTTACTTGTGGAAGGAGTTGATATATGGCTACGAGAAACGAACAGTGTTAAATTGCAAGAGAATTATAAGTAGAGATGATGGTATATCGCGAAAATTTTTTGCACCAACATAGCCTTGAAATCACTGACACACCGTAGCTGTCTGCAGACCAATAACAGGCATCAAATATTACACTAGCAGGATTCTTATTGGCTTAGTCAAATTGGGGCAACAGCTCCGCGTACAAGCGAAAGCCAGTTATCTTTTCATAAGCTGAGCGTATGTTGAAGTCTAGCAAATAGTCAAGTTTTCCCGCGATAAACCATCATCTCTAATTATAAGTTCAACTTTCAAAAATTCTCTTGCAATGATCCTGGATGACAAATTAGCGAAATGTCCCATTATTATTTATATCTAGGGAAAATAATTCACGAGTACAATGACCAACGTGTTAGAATCCGCTGTCCTATACATACTCAAGCCTCGTATATTCGTTCATTGCCTGTTGTTCCAGTCAGTAGCAGCTAGTGGACGAATAGCCGGGGCTGTGTATAAATAGGACAATGGATTCTAACACGCATGTCGTTGAATTCGCGAAATATTACTTTCCCTAATTATGTCAAGCAATTTATCAAGTGTGTGTGGGTGTATATATATATATATATATATATATATATATATATATATATATATATATATATATATATATATATATATCCTATGCTTTGTCGAAGAGAAAAGTTAGATAATACTATTTGAATAAATGTTTTGGCTCGAAAACTAAAATACAAGAAAATTATCTAACACTCCCTCTTAAGGTTGTTCACGTGGCAAAAATTCAAAATTTTATATTTGCTTGGCATAGTGTTCGTTTTATAGACGTTACTTGTGACTACATTTTCCACTTGTAGTAATTTTTTAGCTCTCATAGTTTTCCTATAGCGGCATGTCAAAGTCAGAATTTGCAAGTTACAGGAACATAGGTTTAACAAAAACCAAGTGACTTACACAAATGAAATAATTTATACTGAAATTAGATATAATGGGCACTATGCTAAAAGATTTAAAAAAAAACAACAAAGTCATTTTGTCTTTTTTAAAAATTGCCACAAATGAGGTAAATTTTCGTCATTTTCGGATTTTTTTAAAAAGTACAAAGGAATTCCATTCTGTGTTTTTAAATCTTTTAGCATAGTGCCCATTATATCTAATTTCAGTGTAAATTATTTCATTTGGGTAAGTCACTTGGTTTTTGTTAAACGTATGTTCCTGTAACTTGCAAATTCTGACTTTGACATGCCTCTATAGGAAAACTATGAGAGCTAAAAAATTACTACAAGTGGAAAATGTAGTCACAAGTAACGTCTATAAAACTAACAATATGACAAACAAGTATAAAATATTGAATTTTTGCCACGTGAACGCCCTTAAGGGCGCTGCCTACCAGCACGTGAGACGCTCAAAAGCGACGGAGCTGTAAGGGCGACCTTGAAACGCGCATCAAATGCCGCTTCGCCTCAACGAGCCAAGCGCTGAACTAGCGTGCAAGCTTCCCGCTGAACGGTTTTTACTATGGGACACTAAGCGGTGACCATATAATTTTATTGGTGGGAAGTCTGCAGCTAAGTTCAGTGCAGGTCGCAATCTGAGTTTCACATACATCCGGTTAGTACATTACGGCAGTCTGAAATGGCCGTTTTTAGCCATGTTGGAGGGCTTACAAACAGTGTTTTTAATGAGAGTGGCGTCTTAACAACGAGGTACCGACCTTGTGTGAAGTGTGTTTTCTGTTCGTACGTTGGCACAATGGCCACACGTTGAATATTTTCGTAGAAAAACATGTTTACGAACACGTCGCAACGTATTTGAAGCGTGGGGTAGACGGCCACCTTAGGCGTCCGTCTACTGGCTGTGTGTTTGTGTGAGAGGCACGGCGCCAAGGGCGATGTTGACCGGCTCATCTGGTGCGGTATCGCCTCTACCGCAAGACACTGAAACGGCGTGTAGTGGTATTGTAGATCTGTCACCTGGCTTGACAGTTTTTAGAAATGAAACCTCTTTTCATTGGTGGAAATTTTTAGGAAAAGTCCTCTGCATGTTTGTAGAGTAGTTTCACTCAAAACCCATGAGTAATTTTTCAGATATAACAGATTGAAAAAAAAAAAAAAAGCTGTTTATAGCCATTTTGAGAGGCTCTGTAATGATTTTTTTAATGAACGTGATGTTTTTAAATATACTTTCCGTAAGCTATAATACATTCATTTAATGCAATATGCTAAGTACGTTTTTTCGACTTTGGTATGAAAAAAAAAAAACGTTTTTAACGGAATGCTTTGAAAAAATTTCAGACGAATAGCAGCCGTACCATTCAGTTAATATGTAGGCATTTTGAAAACTAATATACAGTTCGTTCACAAAAAAAAAAACATTTTGTTTGATTTTGGTTTATTTTTATAACAAAATTGGTGATACATTGGATGCAGAAATCTGAAAAAACAAAGAGGTTTATTGCTACTAAAAATTAGGAAAAAAAAATTATGATGAGACAAAACAATGCAAGGGACTCTTCGATATGAAAATTATTTAACTTTGTAAAAATAATATTTTCGAAATCACGGTGAAACTACTGGATGTGTCCTTAATTGGTATAGAATTGTTTCTAGCAATTTAATGAATCAGATCAATTTAGGCCATGCATGTATCGCTATTTTGTAGGTTGCGGGCCGCGGTGGTCTAGTGGTCAGGCCACTCGCCTCCCACCAAGGTGATCCGGGCTCGTTCCCCGGCAGGGTCGGGTCTTGGATTTCCGCATGTGGGAATCCTACTGAGGATGTCGGATTTTGCCGGGGATCTTTCGTTTCCTCCGCCCTTCTCATTCCGGCCTTCCTTCCATCCCCAAATGTAGGGCCTTATCTCATGTTGACATGTATATATCTACGTGGCTCAGTTATGGGTGTTATACCCTGGTCTACGGGTAACCCTGCCCATAAAAAGCAAATATCAGAAGTATGTGAAGTTACCGTCATCAGCAACATAATCGTTGTCTTCGCGGTGTGTAGTGTCAAATTGGTGGAAGATAGTCGTGCGATGTACGGTGTATAATATATGATGAGAAACCTGGCGGCAAGGTGTTTTCTGTGAGGAAACACTATTAAAGCGCAATTGGCGGGTTATGTAAGGCCGGCATGGTCTGTGGCCTGGGCTGCTGGTACTGGTTTCAATGTCCTTGGCTTCCCACCGGTCGTCCGCCCGCTTCACCTTCCCAGTTTTTGCCAGCGCGCGCGGCGGTGCAGAGCTGCGGTGTGCCGCCAACAAGTAAGTGTGCACCCGTCGCTTTACCTACCCCCCACCCCCCTTATTTTTTTCTCCTCCCTCAAGTTGTAAGGCAGTTTACTAAAGTTAGTTCTACTACAGGTTTGGAAGAAAACGTGCTTTCTTTTGGGATACCTCGGCGGAGGAAAAATTCTTCAGCTAACTGTGTTGCTAATAAAGTACGAAACCGTAGATAAGTTAAATTTAACTTGACTTGGCAAAGAGACTAATCGTTTAATTTAATTTTAAAGTGCAAAATAAATTTCGACCTATAAATGAGCAACTTCGTGTACCTTTACATTCACGCAAGCTTTCTGATTGGTCAGTTAACGTCTCTTATCGGTCGATACCAGCGCTCAAGCGGTAGACACTTTCCCCGTGACAAACTTTTAACATCGATCTTTCTAACCTGTAGTAGAATTAACCGTTAACACTACCGACTTTCCAGATAGTCATATTTTGTACGCGATTATATTATCGTTTCGTTTTGTTTTTATGTGCGTCGCCTACCACGCGCTTCAAATGCGCTGCACTATGTTAGAGAATACTTTTTTTACAAACTATTCCACATGTGCCCATTATTTCTATGTAAGAAAATAAAACATGCTTCGGACAAGGGCTAAATGTCATCGTTTAGACGCCATGCTCATTAAAACGCTGTTTCTAAGCTCTCCTATTAAGGCTGCTGTGCTTCTAAACCATGGAATATATAGAGGGCAGAGTTGGCACTCCCAGGTTAAGCCTTGCGTCGTATTTTCTGAGCTGTTTTGGCCTCGCTAACGATAAAATGTTGCCGACCACGCAGCTTGAGATCGTACAAGGAATCGCCTGCTTAATTTATTATTTACTTTTTGAAACGTTAGCATGTAATGTCTAGAAAACACAATTTTATATTTTCTTCTGTGTATATAATTGCTTATTTCCTTTATTTATGAATGTTTTCAGTAAAAAAAAAAACGTTTTAAAAAGAAGTTGGTTTTGGCCCTACAAATTTCAATCGTTAGCAGGACCATGTTGCTGTTTTAAAAAGTTTATAATGCATGATTTGAACATTTCTTGGAATATGTTCGTGTACATGAAAGTATGTTTACGTAATTTATGTATACGCATCAAAAGGGGTATGAGTTTGTAAATTAATGTTGTGGGAAATGTTTTGATTAGGGTATTCGCAACGAGGCACTCAACATTTTACTAGACATATTATTCTTAAATATAAATCCAATACTGCACAAAAAAAGCAATCTGAGACCCTGTAAATACATCAAACACTAAAAACTCACCTTCAAATAGCTTGTTTTGCGGCAATTATAACCTATAAAACAGCATTTCATAATAATATAATCACAAACCCAAGGAGCAAAATGTTTTATTTTATTACATGTTTAAACGGAAACTGTTTGCTGTCTTATAATCTTTATAATTTATGTGTACAACTAACACAATTGTGTACATGAATTGTAAAAAAATGTCCGAAAAAATGTGTGCAATCCATTTTCTTATATATTTTTCGGAGCCATCAGCTCACAATGTTGGTAAGAAGCATTCGTTAGTGTTCAATAAGGAGGTCGTAGGCACTATCTACACTGTAAAAAAAACTTCCTACAATGTTTAGAAAGTAAATAACGTAAACGCACTATGGGACAGTTACCATATTTCCACCTTGTAAATATGCGAACGTTTGCAATTGTTACAATACAAGTCTGGTAACTTCAGTATACATTTGAATGTTTTATAAAAAAGTTTAGGAGTGTTACCATGGATGTCTGAGAAACTATTCTACCACAAAAATTTTCGTAAATTCACGGAAATATTTACAGAAAAGTACTGTAATTTTACGGAAGTGGCTGCTTCCGTAATATTTTGTTTACGGAAATTTGTCCGTATTGCCAGTTTACGGATCTTTGACCGTAACTTTCCATAAATTCATGAAAATATGTTTCTACAATTTTAAAGCGTATTTTACTGTGTTTCTTAAAGAAAAGTGGTATTAATAATCACTATGAATCCTGGATGTCAAATACAAAAGTTGTCTCTTATAAAGTTGATATCTTACCACTGCATGGAACTCATTTACTCATAAATTGTCACTGTGGTTCAATGGTTATTAGCTTCTGCCTGGCAATTATAAGGTCGTAGGATCGAATCCCAATAACTTCGAAACATTTTGTGCTATATTAAAGAACTTTAATTTTTTTTTGCGGAAAACGGATTGTCCGTTATTTTACGGAGGGTTCCGTTATCAAGAAAAATTGAGTGTCCGTTACTTTACGAAAATTTCTGGATAATTTTTTGCCAGTACTTTTCCGTAATTTCACGGAAATGTTTTCTGACCGTGCATACCCACTTTCTCAGCGCTCCTATACGCACGTGTGCCAAATTTACTAACTGTTACTTAGAGTGCAGTGTCAGACCCCTGTTCTAAACGTAATAACAGGATGTATGTGAAACTTGAGCAGAAACGTGCACATAACTTTGTTATAGACTATTCACGACAGCGTGAGCACTGCTTAAATTTTTCATTCAGCCATCTTGCATTCATTTTTACCGTTTGAAATATGAAAACATCCATGTAACTAAAAACTATGTACATATTTCACACCTCTCGAAACTTTCCATATTTGGCTCAATTTACTAGAGGTTAGAGTTGTTGCGGAGTGCTCGTCTATTCAGACGTTCCACTAATTAAAATTGTATGTTTACCGCTTTAAGTCCCGTGGTAGAAACGGTTCTGCGAGAACTTTGCATAGTAGTTCAGTGCTTGGCTCGTTGAGGCGATGTGGCATTTAATGCGCACTTCAATGTCGCCCTTATAGCCCCGTCACTTGTGCGGCTCTAACGCGCAGGTAGGCGGCGCTGTTCGTTACAAAAATTATGCCTCAAGATCAACTTCCCTCATTATTAATATGCCTAGTACGAAACGGTTCAATGATAATTTCATTGTTTGGACTCTTAAGACATACGCGTGGCTTGACACAACATTTTTTTAATTGGGTGCACATTGCCTAACATATTTTTAGTAAAATAAATGTTGAAATTCACAAGAATTTGCTTGAAAATGTATAAATACGTATAGCAATAGTTCTGTATGAAATACAATAGAGTTGCTCAACGCATTTTTGTTTTTCGTTTCGTAGTTGTAGAGAGCAAGTTCTAAATTACCTAAGAGCCAAAAATATGCTTTCGAGTAAAAGAAAAAAACAGTGCTGCAAGAGCATGCGCACGTATGGGACATACAATCTTTCAAAGATCATAAAAAAACTATTTGGAACATTAAGCTCATACAGCAAAAAAATAGACACTGACACTTTGTTCATTTTCATGTAATTAATAAAATTATGTGTATTTTGGCACTTAATAATAATTTACAATTTCCACTCTACAGTTAAAAATATTTTTCATTATTATTAAGTTGGGGTGGCTTGTGGACCGTTACAATCCTATCACCAATCCCCTTTTTCTCCTTCCCACAAGACTGTGTTCATGTACGCAGGGTACAAGCTAAACGCGCATATAAATGGTTAACTTGTTTGAATATAAATAATAATTTATTAATTAAATAAAAAAATTAAATATTGTCAGTTGCAAGTTATTTTGTCAACATGTTTTGTGCTAATATTATTTCCCTGTAATTCTCAAATATTAATACAATGGTAGGTGCAGTTTCGTGATGTTTACATAAATGTTTTTCTGTATCGAGTTTTCTAAGCTTATTTACAAATGTATTATATTAAGATGTGGACGTATAGCAGAATGTAGAATAGTAACTACCATATAGGTACCATTCAAACTGAAGCCTGCAATAAGGCACGTTACAAAGCAACGGAATGGAAAATTCCCACACAGCGCGGCGGCCGCTACTTGACGTCATGCCCGTGAAACGTACTGCGATAACACACGTTTAGCGCGGTGTTTATCTAGTATTGTGTCGCATTGATAAGTTGGCAGCATTATTGATCACTATATCTAATGTATACGAACATAATTGTACTGTCAGCCTTTCGTAGCGTAGTCAGGCGTCGGTCTGCGGTGCGAGAGGTCCTGGGATCAAATCTCGGCTCTTAAGAACTTGTTTTTAAATTACTGTAAAACTCTTTCACTTCACGTCACATAATTTTATTGCCAAGTTAGTTTTAGCAGTGTCTGTTGACCATTTATTATGTTATTAACCAAATGCATTGTGCGGACCACATGTTTTTATTTTGATCCACTATTAGTGACATTTTGTGGTTGAAATTAACTCTGATATTTGTTCAACTTTCTTCATTATCCAAGCTGATAGCAAGAACAGTAATCACGGTTTAAAAATATGTATAAAACAATCGTTAACGTGTAGAAATAAAATTATTGTCAAAAAGGTATTAGGTAAATCTTCATAATTTCTTACACAAACCCAGTAACAGAAAAAAAAAGATGTAGTTACAGTCCGTAACTACAGCGTTACGGTACGCAATAATTAGGGACCGGTAGTTTCCGCGAAAATATTTTTGCCTCAACTTTTTTCAGTGCCTTACGTGCACACCTGCAGTTCAACTTCATCGCGATTGACAGTGTGTTTTTGTGCAGAGTCATTATTAATTTGGCTGTGCCAATTAGTACACTGATAACTGCGACACATCACGTCTGTGATTTGCGGGTTTAACCTCCACACGCTGGGTGTTAACGGTATCCAATCACTGACCACATAGCTGAGATACAGGTGCGCACGTAAGGCACTGAAACAAAGCCCTAGCCCTAGCAGTGAAGGAGCGAGTACGTTGGAAGTCGATCAATGTGTTTCCCTTCTCGCCTCTCTACAACTGTTCAGACAGTGCTAGTTATGTGTCTTGTTTTCAGCGATTATCTCGAGTATCGCAGCATGACTTGCATACTATAAGGCCTGTGATCTGCTTAACATAATCGCATACAATGACGCCGCACCGTGTTGTTTTCGTCGACAAAGTTTCGGAGCATAAAAATAGTTCTTTGTTGGGCAGTAGTTGGGGAACTTCGCAGGTATTCGAACCCCACCTCTTCACGTGTCTTGTGCTGCACAGACATTTTCTCCTCCTTTCCCGTCCTCTTGTCTTCTGTGATAGTTTAGTACAGGTCAGTTCAGAATATATTATTGTGGTTAGTTTAAAAGAAAATAAAAATGATGTTCGCTTATTTGTTGGGCGGCTTTGTTAGGTTAGGGAACTACAACATATAAAACGTGGCGCTCGCTACTTATTGTTATTGTAGTTCTCTAACTTAACTACGCCGTTCTTCTTTTGAGCGGAAAGCATTTTTTTTTTCTGCATTTAAACTAACCTAAACTAGTAGTCACAAAGAACGGGTAAAGGAGGGGGAAAGGGCTGTGCAGAACAGGGTGTGTGAGGGGTGGCGGCTCGAATACCGGCGGAGTTCCCCGATCTTTGCCGAACAAAAACCACTTTTATGCTTTTGAGACAAAGTTATTCATCGCTGTTCTCCTGCAGTGACCATTTTCTTGCGTTGACTCGCGACGTTAAAACTAATTTTTAAATAATTTGTCTGCAGGTGAAATACCTTCTATTGGGCTGTTTTACTGCAGTGTCAGAGACGCGTGTAAGCGTGTTTATTACATGATTTATAGAGAACCGTGTAAAACATTGCTATACAGTATATTTAACGTGCTATAGTAGGACTAACAACAGCTAGAGACACTGGTAAATCGCGGGAAAAGTTGATTGTTTGCTAGGTTCCAACGTGCTATATTAGGACTAACAACAGCTAGAGACACTGGTAAATCGCGGGAAAAGTTGATTGTTTGCTAGGTTCCAACATACTATGTATAACACTGAAGGTTTTGTACTTATATTGGCTATCGTTTATGTGAAGTACCGGGTCCCTCTTCAACAGACCCAATTAGAACACAGAACGTATGTGATTTGCCAGAAATCTGTTTGCACGTGTCACGATTGAGATACTACAGTTTATTGGAGACTGTGTTAAATATTTTCGCGACTTTCCAGTTTCTCTAACCACAGCTCTTTGAAGAGATACAAAGTTTCATAATGTCCAGTGATTTTAAAATATAAATTATCGCATCGGAAAGTCTGTAACTTGCTTAAGATTTCATGTTCGCTGTATTTTATTTCTGTCTGTTTTACTATGTATTTATTAACTAAAACAATTGTGCACGAGTCAATGCACACTTTTAATTTTACGTTTCTGTCCTCCCAGATTATGGCAGCAAGTCAATGGGCATGTAGGCTTACCTAGTGGTTTAAGTTACCACTTGTGAGTAAGTAAGAAATAACATTCCAAAATCATTTACGAACATATGTAAATGGAGACATTGTTAGATTATACATTGTAGTGGTTTCGTGCTTAATTTTTTTTTCTCGTTGAGGTAACTGCGAGACGAATTTGAGGTTTTACCACACGGAACAAACCTAGGACAATTGGGGGAAAATTAATTTTTAAAATGAAAGTAACTAGTGTAGTTTATTGATGTTACGCTTGATTGGCTAGGCATCCCAGTGTTTATGTACTGGTCGGACGTTTGTGTGGGTACACAAATTTTTATAAGCTTGAAGTAAAATTTGGTTTCCTCGATGAAGGTAGGTCTAAGCTTTTTGTTAATTTCTCGGAAATGTGTGTTAATAACATATATCCATGCGAATTTCTCCAGAACGTTTAATGAGCGTTACTGTACAATGACACTAGTGCTATCAATCGTCAAATTTCTAGTTGTAGTTTTTTTTATACTGTTAGCCATGCTCCCATTTCTGTAGTTTACATATGCCAACATTAATTGCCGGGTATTACATTTTTTAAGGGAAGTGGTTAGTATGTCAACAATTTGTTACGACATGAATTAATAATTTACGAGTGTAGACTAATGATGCAAGGTTCTCGCTGCATGGAAACTTTAATTGTGACGGCCTGGCGGGAGAAGGTTCATTGTAAGCTTACTCATTTTTAGACAATGTTTCTATTGATTTGTTGCGTTTGTTACAGAAGACAATTACAACTAACCGTGGTCTACTGGAAATACTGCCGGTATAATTATTGTATGTGTTTATCATTATATATATGCAGCCAAATTATCGTCTCTTTTAAACGGCGACACAAATTTATTTAGCTTTATCGTTGTTTATTGTTCAGTACGAACTATGATATACGTATTTTAAAAACGTCAGCAGTTGCTGTATACTAAAAAAACTATAATTTTTCGACTCCGAGTGTATTAAAAATGTTAATTAATGAATAGATACTCGTCAACCCAAATAGTCATATACGTTTTCCGGTTCCAGCGTCGTTTGTGCAAAATCAGCTGTTACTACTCATGATTCAGTGCGTAAATGCTACTGGCCAAGCCGTCCATTGGTAACATAACAGTAAGCATAGAACATAGGTCGTTCACACAAGAACGAATCTCTATGTATTCTTACGTACCGATTCACAACGCCAAAAGAGTGGTCGTGTGCATAGATGTGCTGACATAGGAAATAGTAATATTTCATTTCTTGTGCGTACGCATAGGACAGCAACCAATCACAGCAAAGGAGTTTGTGAATGTCCGCCATCTTGGTTTAACCTCCAAAAATACACGAGAGTAAAACAAAGCTGGAATTAGGAATATTAATGATAAAACTATATTTCCAAGTTGTAAATAATGTTTTATGCTGTGCAATTTATAGGAACTTTGATTCTGGTTTCCCTTTTATCTCCAAATACGATTCCACTTCAAATATGTTTCAATGGCTTTCGGTAGACTTTTGTACAGCAAGAAATATTTCAGATTCGTAGAAAAAATGCCATTGGCTACGCATTACAGAACGTATCTAATTGTGAACTAATTTTGCACAAGGCGTCTGGTCGTGCACAGTTTCTATGTTATTTGGTCTGTGATTGTTTTTTAATTGTGAACCAACCTTAAGTTGTTAAACAAACGATAGAGCGTACGTATTCGCTTTTACCGTTCCGCCGGTTCAGAAATCCACCGCCGTATGTCAGGCAGGCATCTGCTATTGCTGCAGGTTTGCATGCGGAAGTTGCCGATATGTTCAGGCATCGGATTAGATATCGTAAGTTGTGACGTACATATACTGTATACTGTGGAGTGCGCTATGTAAAAGTCTGTTTGTTTATTTAATTTCTGCAGGTAGTCTGATTATATAAACAGTAGATAATCTAGAGAAAGATAAGCCTACGCTTCAAGCGATAAAATTTAAGCCAAATTAAATTGACTTCGCATCAACATTTGTTTGCACGGGCGTGCTGACAGCCGTAATGAGAGTCGATTAATTATCTTCTACGATAAGACGATTATCTTGTCACGTCTAGATTTTGTTCGGTGTTTACCTAATTTATTTTATTGTCCATTTCATTTTTGACATGAATTTACTTGGTACTGAATATCCCAATGTTTTTTTAATATAAGGAATGTCAGGTTTTATTTGAATTTTATTGGCTCTTTAGAGATCGTACGGTATTGTTACGCAAAATAAGTAAGCGGCTATGAAACAAATATTGCTAACGACATTTATAAGTGGCAAATGAAGTTCCTATATCGTGTCTGAATACGAAAGAAATATATTAATTTGTTTGCACATACACTGAAAATTGTCAGATTTGCTTAACCACGGCCGCTTAGTAGACGTAGTAGACACGTGATAAAAGGGGTGCCACTTTCTGAGAGCACAAGTAGCCTAATTAAAATAAAATAACCAATTTCAATTTGAAACTATAAAACGTTGTAACTTGGACAAAACGTAACTTATTTGTTATGAATAAAACTGGTTAAATCAGTTACATATATAGGCAGTCTCTAAAATGATCAGTTACCTGTGAAATACTTACTATACACGTTGAGGTGGATTAATGTGGTCAGCTATCCAAGCCGCCGAGCGGCGTGAAGACCTGCCGTTACATAATCATTCGAAAACTACTCTACATGGAATATGTCTGCTTCGGAATAATATAAAAATTATTTACACTCGTGTATACCTATTTCACGTTCGACACTGCTCGTAAAGCATATTTTCAATCACTGAGCTGTGGTGGTGGAACTGTCAGACCATTCGTCTCCTACCAAGGAGATCCGGGTTCGATTCCTGGCGGGGTCGTTCCTCGAATTTTCGCATTTGGGGATCGTGCCGGACGATGCCGTTGGTCGGCGGGTTTTCTCGGCGATCCCCCGTTCCCCCCGCCCTTCATTTCGGCGCTGCTCCATACTCACCTTCGTGTCACCCCCACCAGCGCTGAAGACCTCGATGGGAAGTGCAAACCAAAATCACACACTCAATGTTTTAAGCGGCCGAAAATGTCGAAATTGGCTGGTTTTGCGTTCCATTTTAGGTATGAAAATCTTGGCACAGAATATTTTGAAAGGCGTAGACGGGTACGATACACCTTTATCTTTAATATTACGTCATTATATGATATGATCACCACCAGATGCCTCGTAGAGGCGAGTTGTCTGCGAGAAGACTGCAGTGACTTAGGTCTAGAGGCTAGGGTGAGATGTGATGTGTGTGTTGTCTCGTCTTTACCGCTTCCCCACGTCTAAGCCTCGAACGCAGGAAAAAATGGTTCATCCAGGATTCTTGCCTCATACATAACATTCTAGTACAGTAAACAAACACTCAGTCGCCCTGATATCATCGCGGTAGAAAACTGTAGGGTAAACGCCTTCAGGGCAAACGTCGCGCTCTCCTCTTGAGTCCATCAGCCTCAGCTATGATCCTACAGCTCGCCAGCACGGGAAGAATGAAAGCTTCCAAAGGTAAGAAGCTCGGCGCTCTACGCCATATCTCTACAAATAGGCGCGAGGTGATCGCGCGTACGACCTCGAAATGTCGGCTGCGGTTGTTTGTATGCTTAGAATTCCGCGTAAATATTCGACGAAGACCTTGCGCCCGTCTGAAGCCAGCAACCGGGACGTCTGGAAGGCATCCGTTGAACAATCAGCGCCGGAGGGGGTGGAAGAATGATATAATGCACCGCAGAGAGACGACTTACGAGGGTGTTGGAGTGCGATAAAATCATTATTTCATATTTTTGTGAAATATTGTTAGTTTTGCCGACGATACTTGTGTGCACAGTTTACTCTTACGAAACAATTTTAGCTCTCATAGATTTCTTATAACGAGATGTCAAAGTAAAAATTTGCTTGTTACGCTGCCATGCAAATAGTGAAAACCAACTGACCTACTTAAACAAAATAATTTTGTGTTAAATTACATCCCATGAGCTATGCAATAAAACATTAAAAAAGCCACAACGTAATTTTGAATTTAAAAAAAAATCACAAAAGTGCACAAAAAGTTGCAAATTCAGCAATTTTTTTTAAAATACAAAAACAGTCCGCAAGATTTTTACAAATACTTTATTACGTAGCTCATAGTATATTATTTCACTGTGAATTATTTCACGCATGTAAGTCAATTGGTTTTCACTATTTGCATGGCAGCAGAAGATGCAAATTTTGACTTGGACGCACCGTTATGAGAAAACTACGCCAGTTAAATATTTTCGTAAGAGGAAACAGCATTGACAACTATCGTCTACAAAACTAACAGTATTTCATATAAATATAAAATCATGACGTTATCGCACTCGAACACCCCTAATTGTATTATATATTTAAAGTTTTTTGAGCCATAACATGTATTCAAATTGTACTATCGAAATTTTCTCTTCGACGAAGTATAGGATATATACTTGGTAAACTGCTTGACGTAAATATTAATGAAATCTTTCTGTAATTTGTCATGCAGAATCATTGCAAGATAATTTTTGAAAGTTTGACAAAGGGTATATTTTGTCGCCTGTAGAATGCAGAATTTTCAACTTTGTACACACTTGCGGTAATTCGTACTAATGAGCAAGCGTTTTACCGTACAGTAAAAGGGGATAACTTACATCTCGGAGGTTGAGGGTACAATCTAAATAATCGCACGCCTGAATGACCCAGTGGCGTATCGTGGTTGTGTTCCGTGTGCCTACCCGTCATATCCAATAAACATGTGTTGTGTAGACCGAGGTATATTATTGGAGAATACGTTCCTTGTCTTTTGTGCGCTCCTGGAAGTAGACTGTTCTCAGTTTCATATAAGTTTGGATAAATTTGTCAGCAACTTATGAGCAGTAATTTGTAATATTTTGTGATTTTGGCTCTACACAAAACAAGCTTTGCAGTACAAATGCTTAAATTGACATTTTAGAGGTGAAAATATTGTGCAACGAATTTTAAAAATACTAAAAAGTTGCTACCAATAAGTAGTTGTCAAATTTATGTAAATTTATATGAAACAGAGTATACCTGCTTCTACATGCCTAATGGTCCCATGGACAACTCAGTGTTTTGAGTATAGTCGTTGCTTATCACCAAACGCCTTGGAACACGACCACGATACATCAATGGAATGACCTCATCACAGAATAAATAAGTAGTAACAGAAGCGACAGGACGTGATTTTTATCTAACTCGTTTTCTCTATGGATTGTCATGGTGCCGGAGTTCGTAAAAGTTTGGTTAGACTGAAGTATAGTTGGACGTATTTTATTATCTGGAAGAAAATTGACACGTGAGTAACATCACATTTACCATTTCTAAATATATCAATAAGACACAAACGTATTGCAGTATTTATTGAAATATAAGCTGTTGTTTGAACCAATGTCTCAAATTCCATTTGATTTTGTTTACTTTCATGTACGCACCGAGAGCTGGTACATTAACAGTGGTTAAAAAGCTCCAGTATGTAGCTTCTAATCGGTGTTAGTTACTATCTCAAGTTGAGCCACGAATCGTCATGTTTATTATTCCTAAATATTTAGTTAATACGCAAACTAATTACAGTATTTCAAATAATAAAATGGGTTACATAAATCAGTGTCTCTAGTCCACGTGGTATTGTTTACATTCCTCTACGCCCCGATAGCTGGTACGATATCAAAAATGAAAAAGCTTTTCTTGTTGCTTCTGTCAGCATTATTTATTCTGTGACCTCGTGTAGTGTCACGTGCATGGAACACGGGCCATGCCACAGTTTTACTGTAAACACCTCCCACTTCGCAACGCACTCGGGAACACAGCTGGGCCTGTACTTTGTTTCCAACATATTTTACTGTCGGGAATCGCTTCCCAAGTTCCTCTACCTAAACGAGACTCATCTTATGTGTGCTTGTACATTTACATGTGTAGGTTGCTGCAGGTATGGTAAACCTGGGAAAGCAGGGAGTTTCGCATTGGTCAGGGAAATATTAGGGAAATTTAGTTTGATTCCTGGAAATTCAAATGTGTAATACAAACAACGTGCCTGGTGATTCGACTTTTCTGTAAATTCCTGTATTTGCAGTAATTGTGAGAGTGCAGATAATGTAAATCTCCACACATTTTTTTTTTTTCAATATGTAATCGGAACACGGGTTACAGTTTTTTTTTGTTTCAGATAAGTAGGTACATCCTCATAAATGTATCAGTAATACAATGTATAGTACACGAGGCTACCAGAACGGTTCGTGATCAAAAACTAATACTAACTAAAACTTATATCCGATCTCCGGATTATTGTAGCTAAGCAAGCAATGCACAGTTACTTGCAAAAATTAGAGCGAGCACTGAGATTTCAGGATTGATTATAAAACACAGTTCTGCCCAAATAAAGTGAATACTTAATTTTTTATTACAGAAAAACTCTGAAAAGTGTTATTTTTTGGCTGGTAAACGTGGAAATGTCAAGGATGTTTGAACCTGATATTCTGTAGCAACCCTGGTAAGTTGCGGGTTTATTTTCGTTTACTAACCGTTGTTATGTAGGCTAATATTTCATGAGAAATTTAACTGACGTACGGAAATGTTCAGCACTGTTGTTCACGTTGGTTATGTCACTTAAAACTAGAACTCCTTAGATACTGTCTGTCTCTTCGAGGTCCGGACTAACTCGTTAGCAAGCCAGGCGCGTATGTGCCAGTTATGACGGTTTACATATTTCAACCGTAACTTGAAACCAGGCCTCGTGCGCAGGTACGTTGTTGTCAGCGTTGTACTGTTATTTTGTTTTTTGCTAATACGAGAAAGGACGGTGCTGGTAAGTTGATCGGACAGCAAGTTTGTCACATTGCATTTGCCTAATATGGGACTTACTGTCAACGTGCGTTGGATAAATAAATGCTAAAACAACAAAATCGACATGTTTTTGAAAGCCAGTCTAGAAAAACTTCAAAACAACAATCCTATAAATATAATATTTGCAAACTTTGTGTGTAAACCATTTACCCAGAATGATACATTTGTAAAGCAGTTAAATGTACGCAGATTTCAGCGTCCAGATATTCTTCAGAAATCCTTAGTCGAGAATAAATTGGTCAGAAAGTTGTCAACAACTATTGTCTAAGATTGCTGTTTTTTCCCCCTTTGCAAAATGGCTTCGAGAAACCTGCAGTTTTGAACTGATGGTTGCAGCACTGAATTATGTACAATCTCTCTTTAGGTTCAGTGTGTTTCTATTTAGTTATACTTTAGCCATCGTTCGGTTAGAACATCGTGCAATGCAGACGTAGAACCTCATATATTGTTTGTAATTAATTAGTAGGCCTATACTCTGCTTTGCATAACTTGAGTAAATTTGGTAGTTTTGAGGGCATTTACGTTTTAAGTCTTACGATTGATTTAGTCAATCATTTTTAATTTCTTTGAATAGTTCTTGCAATGGGACAGAATAACGTACCATTCCTTTTTGAACTTACGCCATTCTAATATTATGTAGTCCCAGAAATCGAATATGAGACTAAGAAAAATAACAAACGAAAAAATGAGAAAACAAGCGTAGTTTGGGTGTAGCCAACACACAACCACTACAGGCAAACTAGGCTTTTCTAATTTTTTTGTTTCGTTTTTAGTTTTTTTTTTTTTCTTTGTCTCAGATTTCTGGGACGACATAATATTGCAATGGCGTATATCCGCAGCAGTACAATGTGTCAATTACTTTTGTTCTTAAAATTTACCTGAGATGCATACTACACGATGTGTGTAGTAAATTGTATAGGCCATTCGGAATAAAGGGAACACTAAAGATTTAACCTTTGAAAAAAATCACTAGCCGTTACTGCATATAAGCCAACATTAACAACAGTTACATTATTGTTTGTATGGTTGGTAGCGAATAACTGCATGTATTCCCGTGTATTTTCTTATTTGAATACAGCATTAATGAAACAACATCAATTGCAAACGACCTCTCTGTATTTAATATACTTTAAAATATTTATTTAAGTTCAGTTTGTTTGTCTGTTACGTAATGAATATCGGTTTCTGAGAAACACATAACTTATAAAAGTATTAGAAGTGACTGTTCATGAATATTGTTGATAAATTATGTGAAGTCATTAGTAATGTAATTTTTGTTTTATGATCGCCAGCCTGAGTATCTGGAAATAGAAACAGCATTTTTTCCCCAGTTTCACTACACACATTAAGAAAATACGTTATTTATTGTTTCTCTTTACGTGCGTCGTCGTCGTTCATTGCAGTATGCGGAACGGAACTT
Source organism: Medauroidea extradentata (assembly GCA_003012365.1). Lineage (NCBI taxonomy): Eukaryota > Metazoa > Arthropoda > Insecta > Phasmatodea > Phasmatidae > Medauroidea > Medauroidea extradentata. The sequence goes on from PNEQ01051004.1 coordinate 29,527, forward strand.
GAATTCTTGAGTTGCGTGTATCGTGAGTGTTTTTAGTGGCGGTTTTAATTTAAAAGTTCGAATATACTGTGCATGCATTTACGAGATTCGTAACGGCAATAGCGCCGTTAGAGTAGACGCAGAGAAAACCAGTGTTATAAGACGTTTACTCGCAGGTATTTATAACTAAGATTATTACTGAGTATAGCACATATTCAACACCCGTGCATTTAATGAGTACATATTGTAGCTAAAATTTATCGGAGCAGTGTAATGTAAATGTAAACATTGTACAAGACTATGTAAAGAAAAGCACGTGGCAATGTTTATGTTTACATGCAGCGG
>PNEQ01051005.1:0-16906 GCA_003012365.1 Medauroidea extradentata
AAATATAAGAAAAGTTTACTTAGAAAAGTTGCTTGAAATTAAATTAGCTTTCAAATGAGTCCAAACACGATATAAATCCAATAAAATTGACACGTAAAATTCTATACTTTTCTCTTGCTTTAAAGTTAATTTTACAATTAAAAAGAAAATTTTAATGTAAATTTCTCTACTCGCATCCCCATTTAATAGGTTGGATCCCACCGTATACACCCTTATACCTGGTTAAGTTGGCCTACTTAATTTGTTATAGACAGAGAAAAAAAACCATTTTTCGACAAAAAAAATTGAAATTACTGTATGATATGCGACCAAGTAAGTGCTACGTGCCAGTGCACGTCACACCCTCCACACCTCGTACTACAGGCACCTCACATAAAACTGCAGGAACAGCATATACAGCACAAGAACCGCACATAAAACTAAAGGAACCGCACATAAAACCACAGGAACCGCACATAAAACCACAGGAACCGCACATAAAACTGCTTGCATCTCACACAAAACAGCAGGCACCTCACATATCATCGCTGACACCTCACATAAAATAGCATACACCTCACATAAATCAGCTGACACCTCACATAAATCAGCTTGCACCTTACATAAAACTGCATGCTCCGCACATAAAACTGCCGGCTCCGCACATATTTCATATGCTCCGCACATAAAACTGCATGCTCCACACATAAAACTGCATGCTCCGCACATATTTCATATGCTCCGCACATAAAACTGCCGGCTCCGTACATATTTCATATACTCCGCACATAAAACTGCCGGCTCCGCACATATTTCATATGCTCCGCACATAAAACTGCATGCTCCGCACGTATTTAATATGCTCCGCACATGAATCTGCATGCATCATACATGTCCACAGACCCTCCAAACATGTTCCTACACATGTTTCCACACCCTCCACATATATGTCACCACACCCTGAAAACATGTCCCCATACATGTTCCCACACCCTCCACCGACGGCATCGATTGGTCCTGGCTTCACGTAATCGCATTCCAGCAAAAATTTAAGGGCTCCGCAGTTATTCGCTTTATTTTTTTTAACTACCATATCCTATGGTGTTTCCATACGTACATATAATTCAGGTATTCACGTCGGTGTCAATATTCTCCACTACATAAGTCTTCACATTCCCACGGAATGCAGTTTCCACATTGACGAACCTGAACTTTGTTACCATACCAAACCCTTCTACGATTTTAGGGTGGGTTGGTGGCGTCCTGGAGCAGGATGACCGAGAAGGTTCCAGTGATTGCTCACGTAGCTTTTTTCGGAGCTAGTCGTGCTACTTTACCCTTACAAATCTTCGTGTGCCTAGCCAGATTGTCACGACGAGCGAACTAGGCACTGCAGTAGTTACACTTTAACAGATTTCTTTCCATATTATGCTTAGAACATGCTTCATGTCGGCGAGCATTGCAAAAACTCAGCGAACTGCTTCTTGCGATACTTATAGCATGTAGTAACTTTTCTCTTGACATCACCATTACAGGTACGTAAGAGCTTAATCAACTTTGTCTTTGCGAGTGATTGTTACAACACACTGCTCACAGACCAGATGGTCGTTATGGTAGAGATTGAAATAATAGGATCTTCTAATGTCTCAGCGTATTATTTCGCAAAGTAAAGACTTTACCACAGAACTTACAGTAACTAATGTTAAAAGAAGAATACTGTCCATCCAGTACGCTAATTCGTTCTTCTACAAACCAGCAAAACCTAACCTAAAATCTCTTGTTGCTCCTTGCCCTAACATAATATCTTGGTGAATACAATATTCAATAGCTAAATAGCGCGATGGGCTCAACGTAGCTCACTTAATAAGCACTCGAAGTAGGCTGTGCGTACAGAGATAGTACCCGAACGACAAAATCAAACTGAATGTGACACCTCGTGCGACTGATTATTTACTCTCACTATTTACTTATTTCGTACACTATATGTACATTTTGCTAGCTTTCATAGCCTCTGAATATAAAAAAAGAGGCCACATACAGTCAGATGTATGTATACGTGTTAGGTCCTGTTTTTCACGAATATTTTTATTAATGTACTGTTGCGCACTGTACTGAATTAAAGATTTATTTATTTTTTGTTAAAAATGGTTAAGAACTTGTCCCACGGAAAAATATATTAATCGAATTGTATAGAGCATCATGTATGTGTTGTAGTCTGGATTAATTACGTAATATATTTTTAAAAACTTGGAATACGCCTATAAAAGTTGTTTTCTTAGTAATTGAACAAATATTTCTAGGTCAGTAATTTTATTCGATAGCGACCTCTGTAATAGTTAGACGTCATGATAAAGAAATCATCGAACTGTTATAAGTTCTCTTGAGACTCGCGAGCCGGTAGGTATTAGTTAGAATACTAGTACACACAAATGCGAGAGGAATTGTTCTGAAACAGTAACACGGCTCGACATCTTTTACTGTTAGCTTTAGTCTTCCCGATAGCGAATTTTTATTTTTCAGGACCCAATAACAGCAAGGTTTAAGTTACAGTGACGGGAGAAAGAACTAGGGCGGTAGTATGTGTGGCTCGCCATGATGCTAACGTGTATTTGTATGGTAGAGACCGACAAACATTACAGTAGAGGGGTAGATACTCGGAACCAATAGTATAATTTAATTTGTAGTCAGTACAAGGAATTTATACGTCATAATGTACAACACGACGTTTCCCAGCAGCCAAAATATCATTTTGACAACATTTTACATACCTCTATGTACGGGTCTTCGCCTTCTCTATAGTGTAAAAGTTAATTTTATATCCGTCATGAGTATATATATTTTAAAACCGCAACTATAATCGGTGATAAAAAGTAATAAACTCATACAGATGCGATTACGTGAAGCCAGGACCAATCGATGCCAGCGGTGGAGGGTGTGGGACCATGTATGGGTACATGTTTTCAGGGTGTGGTGACATGTGTGGAGGGTGTAGAGACATGTGTAGGAACATGTTTGGAGGGTCTGTGGACATGTATGATGCATGCAGATTCATGTGCGGAGCATATTAAATACATGCGGAGCATGCAGTTTTATGTGCGGGGCATATGAAATATGTACGGAGCCGGCAGTTTTATGTGCGGAGCATGCAGTTTTATGTGCGGAGCATGCAGTTTTATGTGCGAAGCATATGAAATATGTGCGGAGCCAGCAGTTTTATGTGCGGAGCATGCAGTTTTTTATATGAGGTGCAAGCTGATTTATGTGAGGTGTCAGCTGATGTGGTAGAGTGTATTGCAAGTGAATGAGTATTGGGATGTATGGTAAGGGTGTAGAGGGTGTTGTGGTGTTGAGGGATGGAGGTGGTTGTGTTTACAGGGTGTGTATGTGGTGTGTGTATTGTATATGGTATGTTCATGTCGTGTGTAAGGTGTGTGCTTCACAGCAGAATTTTTGTCTGAGACATGAAATGTCTTAGGGGTTTGATAAGTATATGTTGATTTTGTTTGGTGATGTATGATATGTATGTACTTTAGTTATATATTTTTGATTTGCTTTTGCTCTTTCTCTTTGTGTTCTTATAGTAAATATAATGGGTGGTAGGTATGTCCATACTAGGAGTAGTGATGTGAGGATATAAAATGATGGCCTATATAGTTGTTTTAACGGTTGGGGGCAGTTAGCTCAGTTGCTAAATGACAATTTTGATGGTCTCTTTATGTAGAGTATAGCTGTAGAAGTCGGCCGCTGTCCTGCTCTTTCGGATATTCAATGGTGTGTTACTTCCTTGATTTAGCTGTGAGATTTTGCTAATTATAGTAAAATCGGTGGGTTGGTTCTTATGGTTCGTGACATTGAGGGTTTGAACTATGTTGTTGTTAGGTTTAGGTTAGTGTATACTTCGGTTATGACTGCGTAATATGACTAAGAGTTACCTAATTATAGATAATGTTAGGGTTGCTATGATAGAAGGTATGCTATTAATGAAAGGCTTGGTTTTTGAGTTCAAGTGAAATCTGTTAATGGGAAAGTGATCGGAGAGCTTGAGTTGAGTTATGAATAAAGTCAGATATGCGGGAGATAGAAAGGTATGGTGGTTTGATAATACATATTTGTAAATGAATTAAAATTTATTAAAAAAATTACAGTCTAGTACTGTGAAATTAAACGCAGAAAAAATTGGAACTATGGTAATTGACTTCCTACTGTAAGGTAAATCGTTGCTGGATCACATTATGTAAAATTTAGGTATGGCACAATGGTTCAATACAGATAATGACAAGGGGGAACTGGTTGGTTCAGTTCGGATCCTGTGACTTGAAAGTTGTTGTTAAAAAAATGGAAGCGGAGAATATTTAAGTCTCAACGTATAGAAAATAATGTAAACCCTATACAAGGTATGATTCTTGTAAGTCCTAGTATAAAATGAAAAGTATTAAAAATGTTATGTAAGTGAAATGGTAAATTTCAATGTGACATAGAAAAAATTAATGAAATGCAAGAAAAATTAAATAAATACGTTGGTGCGCAAGAAGTGTAGGGACATGCAGATTGTAAATAGAAATAGTTGAGTATGAAGAGAGTGTCGAGCTACACGGAGAGCTATGTGCAGAGTGTGTAGTATACACACTACTAGTAAGTAGTTATGGATTCAGCTGGAACCAAAATGCTCAGTTGATCCTCAGTCTTTGAAGAGAACATATTGGCTGAACATAATGTGCTGTTGGTTGAAGATGGATCTCGCAGCAGTTACTCATTCATGTCATTACTGTAAGAAGACTTTCGCTAAAAATTATAAAGCTCGACAGCATGAAGCTGGGTGTTATCGGAATACAGAGCATGTTTTGTTTACAAGTGAAAAGTGTAAATCTCTGTTTGGACGATGTAGTAACTTGAAAAGGCATCTAAAAATATGTAAAGGCCTTCCTACATTGCCTGCAAAGCGTCATCTGCTGCAATTACCGAAGAAGTGCGAAGGATCATCGATAAATGCTGATGGTAGCTCTACGGTAAGGTATCCTTGCAACTACTGCAACAAGACATATGCATACGATCATGATGCAAGAAGACACGAGAAGAACAAATGTGAAAGGATTACCATCCGTAAGGTTTCCTATTGTAATAAGTGTCACCGACAGTACACTCGCATGGGTAATTTAAAGAAGCACTGGAAACATTGTAAAAATTATTCTGTATCAGCTGCAGTCGATCAACATATTCAGCCTTCATCTTCTGAATTCGATATGAAGAAATGTTCTCAAGCTGAATGGAAAAGTACGTCGTCTGTAACACCTGTGATCTCGTCGCCTGGTCATACATCGCAACCACAGTTTGTAGTTGATGAGGTGAAGCCTAACATGAATGGCTTTATTCTGAAGCAATCTTCTTTCGAGGGAAAACTGAAACATCATGTTGCGCCAAATTTTACAAGTCTTTCAAAAGATGTTTGCTCGTTCCTAGCAAGTATGAAAGAAAGTATTATACACAAACTTACAGACGAAGTGGAAAAACATGTTCCTTTAAAATATAATATGTGGTTGGATTGTAGCTACACAAGACCAGAACCATATGCTTATGGATACAACAGAAATGCAATCAAGACTTCGAATGTTCCTGTTTATAATATACATGAAATAAAAAATGCTGTTGAGAAAAATATACAGAAGATATGTAAAGATGAAGAAGAAATTGTTTTGAAACGGGTCGGGCTGGACCCTGGATTTGGTGCGTAATCTGGAACTGGGAACAAGTGTGTTGAGGTCGCTTAATAAATAAATACCTTGTCTCTAAGTAACAGTAGATAACTATAATTTAAACAACTGCAACTAAATTTGTAAACCTAGATGTTATATATTAAACTGTGAAGACAAATTACGAATACATCCTATTTTAAGGGCAGTTACCTAGCGAGTTAAGATGAGAATTTTGAAACTACAATATTGAGTGTTTAATAGATACATACAAATTTGTACTGAGTGTGTAGCTAATCTGATGATTTTCTGTTTTTATATTGTTGAAATAATGTTTGCTAATGGAAATCAAATATTGTAAAAATGTATTTAACCTGGAATTAAATTAGTAAATATATCCTTCAAGTGCAAAAACAAGAAGAAAAATATATAATAAATGTATTATCAGTGTAAAACATGTTCAGCTGTGTTAAACTAGCAAAGCTTAAAGTAAATGTTATATGCTTGAAAAGTGACTTAGCTGATAGTTCACGAAATAACTAAACCCAGTCTGGGTAGGAGGAGGTTTGAGGTAAATAGGTGAAGAACGTTTATTTATACTGCTGGTGCTATAGTGAAAGACTTATGTATGTTTGATTTGGTTTTATTGGGTAAATTTGATGTGGTGTAAATGTTACTGATGGATTGGTGTAGTTTGTGCATTTGAATGGTCTGTGAAAACGAAAGAGATCTCAGAGGTTGATTAAATCTGTCGCTGGTAGTGACTGAAACATAATTAATGTTATAGTGATAGAATAAATCGAGGATGAATTGAAACAGTAGATGAATGCAGATAGAACAAAAAAACTCTACATCCAAAGTTTTGGAAGATGTAGTCTGTTAGCTATACTGAATCATTTAAAGTGCGGATACTGAGAGTCACCTTCAGACTTGCGTCATGCTACAACACCAATATGATGTCACATCTCTGGAATGTGACGACTAATGTGATTGGGGAGTAAGGGGGAAGTACAAAGGATAGTGTTGCACCATACTGCGACACATGTATGTGCTGACTCGACGAGGAGAGGAGGTGGTACAGGATGGTATCATGGTATGGAGGGGAGGAGTGTCACCTGATTAGCATGTATGTGGTGACTTCGGAATAAATAGGAAGGCCAAAAGAGGTTGGCGATGATGAGGGGAGAGTGAGGTGTCTGGCATTGACTTGAGTGTAAAGTGTGGTGGGGTACTGAGGAAGCCTCGTCTAGGCATAGTGTTGGTTATTTTTTAATTTAATTAAAATAAATATTTTCTGTATGAGGTTTGTGTGAGGTAAGGAAGGAATGCGATTTAGAAAAAATTTCGGAAAACACGGAGAAAATCTTTATAGTTTATTTTATTGGATTTATTGGAAATCGTTCGGGAATAGCTAGGGAGTATGGTGGGGGAGCTCACCCAGGTGTGATATAGTTATTTATTAAAAATAATTTTTTAAAATATTGATTATTCATTATGAGGTGTGTGGGGGTGATAGGAATGCGAATTAGAAAAAATTTCGAAGACTCCGCGAAAACCTCTATAATTTAATTGATTGAATTTATTGAAACTGTTTTGGGAATAGCTACAATAGGAGTCGGGTTTAAGTTATTACCATGAGAGAGAGAGAGAGGGGGGCCGATACAGGTGAGGCATAGATATTTACTTAACTTATTTTTACTAGAAATATATTTTTACATTAAGAGGTATAAGTGGGGGTTGCTAGGAATGCGAATTAGAAAAAATTTCGGAAGACTCTGAGAAAATTGCTATCGTTTATTTGATTGAATTAATTGACAGCAGGTATCCCGGACAAGATGGATGCTGGAAACATAATTGCCGATGAGAAATATTGCTCATTCAGACTGCTATTGTCCGTATTCAGCCTCCGCCAGCCTGATTGAGTAATACGGTATTTTTTAGTATTTGTTTAATTTTCCGGGAAAATGTTGAGGGAAATTCGGGACATTTTGAGGGGAATACGGGAAATTTTAATGATTTTGAGGTAAAAACGGGAAAATGACGTCATACAAGATGGCGGCGGTGACGTTATCAGTTGATCCGACGATCCGATCCCAGATTCCATATCCCAGAACATACTAAAATATACTACTTATGTATGTAGGCTATGTTATGTATGTATTTTATGTATGTATTTTTGATTATCACTTTTTATTTAGAGAGCAACATAAAATAAATCTAGGTTTAAATTTAAATATTTAAATTATATATTTTGTAACAACTATAAATCAAGACTTGCTCCTTGTTGCTTTGTGACTCGCAGGCAATCTTCCCAGGAACACTGACGAAGAACTGTGGAGTAACCATAACGTGATGCACTTGTATTTTGACCTGAAGTACCCAGAACCTTTGGAGGGCTTTACAACTGACATTATCACAGCAAAACTCCGCCTGCATAAAATATCAAAGGTAATTAAATAAAAATTACTTTTAAATTTTCTGACACACAGAAATGGCCTGAACACTAATAAAGATACGTTTGTCGATTTTATTGCCATTATAATGACAACCAGGAGTATGTTTGAGCCTGCTTACGTAGTGAACAAAAACATACTTTTTTACATTCTCCGGTTAGTTTTTTGCAATAATTTATATAGAAGCACTTTCAAATGTAAGATTTTGTCTATGTGAACATACAAAATTATTATTGCTCATATAAACAGAACCATTAATTTTATTTCGCATAACGTTACTCCTTTTCTTTAGTTATTGTAAGTGTATTGAAATTTTCTCAGCTTCACAATGAACCATAAAAAAAACATAAATAATTTATTTGTAACATTAAACACCAAGATCCCTACAAAAACTATTCTGGTGCTTACAAGGTAACAAGCTCGTGTGAGACAGTCTATATTGGTGAGGCAGGATAGAGATTTAACAACCGCTTTAAAGAACACCTTGCAGACATCATGTATAGCAGAGACTAGTTATGAGACAGAACCCAAATCTACCAAGAAACAGAACCTTGTATTGTTTTTGACAAGGCTTATCATGTGGCGAATTTTCCCAACTAAGCCTGTAGAATCATCTGAGAAAACCAAAAATCAAACGTAGCTTCATCCTAAAACCGAGACGTATACAAAATATATTAGTAATACTCTAGCATATGTTAGTTTCATGGATGTTTTTATTCTAGTTTTATTCTCCAAAAGTGATTATCTATATATTGTCCAGAGTTATTGTTACAGTGACACTACGACATTTAACGAAAGTACTTCTGAGCAGAAAAAGTTTTTGCTCTTTATTTAATATGCATTGATTTTATATAAATGAAGTAATATCCTGTACAGTGTCACGGATGTTCTTCCACGTGTCTACTGCCGGTTTCGTTTAGCAGAATGAACCACTCAGTGCTACTGGTAAATCTCGTCTAAATACATTCAGAAGCTCTCTGAAGTTCAGTTTGCAGCGTGGCTACATTTTTTCCCTGGAAAACTTTCCACTGTCTGCCCATCGTAAACTGCAGTGTTTGCTGTGCTGTTCCACATCAAGCATGTATAAAACATTCTCAGCCAGTTAGTATACTACGTGAACATCATAATTTGTAACATTTTACCTACAGTGGACAGTGTGCATCCTTTTGCTCACATTCTGTTATGTGCCATGCATCTTCGGCTGTCATTGTAGCCTATATCAATGGATATTTTTAGGTAATCTGATACCAGACTAAACTCGATCCAGTGTTAGTTAATTCAAGAACTGATGTTATGAAGACAGTCCTATCCTTACCTTTTTGCTGGTTTTCCCACGAAAATATAACAGAATTTTATTAACTTACTACTGGCACAAAGTTATTCACAGTGACTGAGGTCCGTTGAAAGACTCTTGAAACTGTGGTAAGCGATTGTTTGAAATATATTATTTTCTATATTACATTTCAGAGGTTTATTGCGTCTCGCATAGTAACCTAATACGACACTAAACACTCTACAACAAGTGCCCACAACTCTACAGTGACGCACGCCCAAACTGACATCTCACTCGACTCTGGCCCAGAAGTAGCACTGAAGCATAATTGCTTCCGGTGGCTTCGTGAGAGCTTGGTGTTTGTGGCAGTCACAGTTGGTGTGCTGGCGGAATGTTTCAGGGCATGATTCCTACTGCAGACGACAGCGGGAGATGGGGCAGCAGGTCGTCAACAGAGTTGCCGGTGGCGACGTCGGAAGAGGTGAATGTGACCACTTACCAGCCCCCTGACGAGGATATTATACATGTATCCGTGTTCTACTACACGCGCTCGCTCAAGAAGGACAGATGTAAGTACCAAGTAATCTGCTGCCGAGCTGAGGCGTTCACGCACAAATGTCGCTACTAAGTACAGTGTCAAGTGGAGATGATTAAAAGTTGTTAAACAGCATGAGAATGTTGTAAGGGGGGTAATGAATGTGTGGTCGAACATTGAGTGCCCTGAGAAAATCAGTTAGCCATGGTCATAGTCTGCTATATTTCCGAAGTGAAAATTTGGAAAGACCTCGCCATTATCCGTGCTCAAATAGCACTGATTGGAGTGAGAGAGATTTTGGTCAGCGCTCAACATCGAAGTCTTTATCGCTGGTGAGGGTTGACATGAGGTGGTGAGTATGGAACGGCACCGGAATGAATGGAGGGAAACTGGAGACCCCGAGAAACCCACAGGCCAGTGGCATCTTCCGGTACGATTCCTACATGGAATAATTCGGGAACCGACCCCGCCGGGAATCGAACTCGGATCGCCTTGGTGGGAGGTGGAATGGTCTGCCCCTCGGCCACCACGATCCCAGCACTTATTAGAGATAAGCAATCTAACCACTCCACCGCCATTTATTTTTGGCTGTAACTCAAGTTTGACCGCCTGAGATGTTTGACTTTTGTATTATGATGTTTATCTTTCTGCCAACAAACCCGTAAGCTTATAGACCAAAGCACACTTTCTTGGTCTACAGACCACTTACGGATCAATACATGAACACAAGTCCCAGAATCTGTCTGCAAATACGAATTATTGTAGTAGGAATACATGCTAGAACATAAAGAAAACATTCTAAAGATCCTTTGGAAGGAAAACTTCCGAGGATTGCTGGTTTCGTAGATAAAGATTCTCTTTCACAAATGGCATATGGCAGAGTACATGTAAGCTGTACCATGTTCGTATGTAATACTCCCGTTGCTATCGTGCTGTTTCCAAGTTCAGTGATGAACACACCACAGTTGCAGCTGCTGTTAGTAAACCAAGTGTGGGGTAAGTGGATTCTCTATATTTTATTTTACATTATCATTTCCATGGCTTGGCGAAAATTGTTCCACAGTTTGCAATGTACTTTGGCGTTGTAAAGGATTAATAAAACATTATTTGCGAATAGCGTATCAAAGTTGGATAGTTTTCAACACATGTTGTAAGAGCTATTCTGAGCATTGTAAGTAAGTCGTAAACGTGGCGTTATTAGTGACGAGGACAGTTGAAGCCGCAATCCTCCAAGAACACTTAGTATTAAAACTGCTTATTAACAAGGCATACAATTTTAACGTGCATGGCTGTAAAATTGTATTATACAGGACCATTCAGGACGGAGTGCGTTAATTTTGTGCGGTTATACTTTATTAAGAAGTACGCAGAGAGTGTGCTTAAAAGTGTGTCTGTAAAGTGAACATATTAAATTAATCATCGCAATTAAGACCACGAGACCACGCACTAATACATGAAATTCTTTTAGCACAGTTTCAACCATGATTGTGATTGTAATGCAGCCCATCGCCAACCTGGAGGACCAGATATGAATGACAAATTACATGGAATGAGACACTACAAATATAGTGGAAGTAATTATAACTAGGTTACTACGACACAAACGTCTGTAATTCTCAAGCAGACCTCCAAGACAAATAGGGCTACAAGTTTCTGGTAACTTAAATGTACGAGAGCTTAAAGTGTTTTAAATATAACCTAGTCGTTAAGTGTTTTCGGGTATCCGTACCAAAAGAACATGTTTAGGCTACTTTAGGGATACAAGTTACATTTTAAACCTAATGTGTTATTGAATGAACAATTTATCTAGATCTGTGTCTCACTAACACTTTTTCTATCTTTTCAGTGAGGCAAAACAAACTTTGTTTCCAAAGAAATGTTCTTATGTACTAAAATAACTGTAAATTGTCCAGACATTACCTGCTTTGCACAATTGACTTTTGTAGACATAACTCGAATATTTATGAAATCATGTTTTGGTGGTGATGCGATGCGACTTGCAATGCACAGAGGTGGAAAGTGTGAGGTGTGAAGTATAATAATGCAGTGAAGCATAGTATGCAGTATATTGAATCACGAGAGTACATAGCAGGACGATTGTTTGATGTTTGATGACATGCCCTCAGTGAAGAAGAGGATCCTGGACTCACGCATGCTGCCCGTATACGGCGACGAATGGACAGAGTTCGACGTGGGCGCCGCTGTCAAGGTGTGGAAGCAGGCGGGGAAGAATCACGGCTTGGCGGTGCATGTTGAGGACGAGTATGGTGAAGTGTTGCCGGCCATCGACCACTTCTCGCCCATGGACTGCACGAACGAGGCATGTGAGTGTTGAAATTAACTCCCGCACACCCGCTAACATAAGCATGTACACCCCCACCCTGGTTGTGTTTCCCCCTCCCCCTACACTGCAGCTAACGAGGGGGTAGGGCCATTGAGACGAGGAAACATTGTCAACTTTATCCTGAGTTCTGTGACAACTTGTTTTATGCTACCACTGCACGGCTCTGGAGTTCTACGGTAATGCTACATTTCAATTACACACACAGTGTCAGTGAACTTCGTGCCTTTCCTAAATTTACACAAACTAGAACCAAACACATAGTAACCATGCCAAAGGAGAGGATATTTTGTTCGATTTGATAGTGATTTTCAGTGTATAATTAATTGGGTTTTCTAAATCTATTTCTTCTGATTACCAGAGTGGTTTGGTATAATTTCTTCAGGAAATTTTTTTTACACACTTTTCTACTCATCTTTATCTAAATCGTACCGACAAACTTTAACAGGTTATTCCTGAGGCGGAAATAGAAAGTTTGATACGGGGAACCCATGGTACCGGTCAAATAGGCTGTAGATGCTTCCGAAGTTTGAGAAAAAATTACGAATTATTGTGATATTTTGAAAACGGCTTGCTTGACGGAAACAAATTTCTGGTTAACAATAAGAGTCACCGAAATCAATAATAACGTGAGGGATTTGTACATTTAACACACTTCAATCATGTTTAAATGGGGTGGCAACACCCTTATTAAAAATAATGTACGTGACAGTAAAAATGTGCTATTTGTGACCAAAAATAATAAAATGTCTGAAAAAAATAGATTTGTGTGTGTGGCTTAATGAAGGAAAATCAATGTCGTATCGTAAGCAGTGGCGTAGCCAGGATTTCAGTTTGGGGGGGGGGGGGGCAACGGTCACCTATCCCCCCTAATGAAGCGGGGGGCCCGGGGGTCCTCCCCCGGAAAAATTTAGACTTCAAGGTGCAAAAAGAGAATATTTTAGCAGTTTTCCTAGTAGGGCCTATATATATGTATATGTATGTGTATATATATATATATATATATATATATATATATATATATAAACTTAACACAATCTTGCTATGTTTTCCTTTGATTTTTTAAAATTATTTCTTAAGTGATCAGTAATTTTTTAAGACTGTCTTAAAGTGTCTCTTAACGATTTATTAAAAACGTGTTTTTTTTAATAACGACGAACGATACATTTTAACTGTTGTGTATTATGTTTTGGTATCTCTTTATTAAAGTCTTTTAATTTAACTTATTTGAGTAATGCAATATTTTTAGCCTGAATGATCAGAAGAAAAGCCTACGTTATTTGTCATCAGTTAAAGGAAGTTCTCGCCTAGTACATGAACTGTGATACATAACATGTCACACGTGTTTTGTTTTACACAAAACTGCCAAAATTATTGCCAGTATCTTTACATATTAGAATAAAACAAAGTCCAAATAGGCGCCTATATTACTTAAAATATAGCACACATTTTAAACATATTTGTAACACCTTTTAAATGAATGTAACGGCTTTTTGAAAACTGATGTGTCGAGAAAAATAACAACTGAACTTGTAAAACAGAAATATACCAGCATTTGTTTGACTTTACGCCTTACCTGCCACCTTTAAAGATCACATAAATATGTTTTTCAGACATCTTACTGGCAAGTTGTTGGCCAGCCAGTCCATATACACCAGGCGGAACAAGCTTATCGCTGACGAAAGTAGTTGAATACAAGACTACAGTGAAATCACTGCATGCCTCTTTAGTGTTCTGTTCATAAAGACGATATTATTCTTTACGGATTCGCCTGTCACGACTTCACAGTGTATAACAATGATGTAGGCCATGATTTGACATATATAAAAACAAAATATATATCTTTATATTTAAAAAATTTTGAAATTTTCATTTTCAAATTCAATCTTTTTTATTATATACGACAATATTTTATTATTATTTTTTTTTTGTTTTTACATGTGCCTATGACATTGTTATACACTGTGAATTTTTTTCGGTTTCGTATGCCAGTTGCTTTTAGTGGCTTACATAAAACCGTAAAGTGCAAATTTTGACGTTTACGACTCATTATGCAAAAACTATGAGATATACACAAATTTCTTAAGAGGAAGATTTAATCACAATTTATCTCTTTAATAACAATAATAATATCTGGTTCAAATATAAAAATAAAAACAGATGTTGAAAACTGAGGAAGGGTGTTCAAGTGCGATAAAATAATACATTTATATAGTTTTGTAGACGCTACTAGTGGGTACAGTTTCCTCTAACATTAAAATTTAAGCTTTCATAGTTTTCTCAGAACAGCGTGTCAAAGTCAAAATTGGCATATTCTGCTGCCATGCAAATAGTGAAAACCAATTGACTTACGTAAGCGAAATAATTCACAGTGAAATAACATACTGTGGGCTACGTAATGAAACATTTTCCAAAAATCCCGTGAACTATTTTTGCATTTAAAAAATTGCTGAATTTTCAACTTTTTTTCCCTGTACCTTTGCGATTTTTCTAAACGTTCAAAATGCTACGTTATGGTCTTTTAAATACTTTATTGAATAGCTCATGTGATGTAATATTACAGTGAATTATTTTATTTAAGTAGGTCAGTTGGTTTTCACTATTTGCATGGCAGCAGGACAAGCAAATTTTTACTTTGTCGCGCCGTTTTGAGAAAACTACGAGAGCTAAAATTGTTTCGTAAGAGGAAACTGTACTCACAAATATCGTCTACAAAACTAACAATATTTCATAAAGAAATAAAATTATGATTTTATCGCACTTGAACACCCTTAAGGTGTCTAGCGAACGACTGGAATATTCAATCGTATTTTATATAGCATTGGACAGTAGTATGCTTTGTTTTCAATTAAAAAATTAAAATTGGTATTTAGAAAAATACGGGGTAGAAACACTAAATCCATAGCAATTAAAAACTGTAATTTTTATAGTTTTTAATATGAAAATATCCACGACTCTATAAAAACCGACTTTCAGAAATACTCGCGTTTTGTTTTCAAAATAATTTTAATATCTTTTAACCTATCGCGCAGATATATTCGTATAGAAAAAATATTTTAAAATAAAAATTCGAGTAGGCTATTTTTGAAAGTCGTATTAAAAATTATAAAGCTTTCAGTTTTCAATTTTTGTGGATTTTGTGGTTTTTATCCTTAATTTTTCTAAACGCCAATTATTATTTTTTACTCGAAAGCAAAGCATACTACCGTCCATTGCTATATAAATATACGTTCATAATTTAAATGTCTGCACGGCAAAAAAATTTCATTGAAATAAGACGAGTAGTTTAAATTTTATCGACGATTGAATAGTCCAGTCGTTTGTTCGACACCTCAACTTTCCATACCCCTTAAATAGAAGAACTTCTAAAAAGAATACCTATGATTAAATCGTTTTTAGCATTTACATATTTAGGAGAAGATATCCTTAAAATGTTATGTTTATAGGGATAATCAGTTTGGATTGGGCATTTTTGAGTGGATGAGGACATTCTCTTAGTTTATATGTTTTAGTTGGCCTCATTGATGATTCGATGGTGTCAAATGAGTTAAAAATACAATATTTGGAATTATTGGAAAAAACCTGCGTGTAAGACTAGAAGTTGAAACAGTTCTACCGCTACATAATTTAGCAGTCTTACTCACACAATTCTAGTAACCGAGATTAGTGAGTTCTTTGAGTTACATTTCACAACTCTGGCCCAATCACCAGACTAATTACATAAGAAACTTTACACGACCTCATCGGCTCTACCTCTGAAAACTCATCAAGCTCAACAAGTAAAATAAAAACGCATGAAATAATTTGCTGGACCGATTTCGGCAATTTTTTATATATTAAGATTAAATGGTTATTTGACAAAAATTTACTGTATCGCGTTTGAGGTCGATAGGCAACGGTTATTTGGACCCGGCAAAGTAACTTTATTTCACTCAAAATATATGATTTTGTAGTTTCTCTAAAACTTTTAACCGGAAAATAACATAGTTTTTAAACACTCTACTCCCAACTATCTATTATTTCACAAAACGACCGCAGAACAAAAAAATAATATAAAGCAAAGCAAAGTTATCCCCCCAGTGTCAAAATTCCACGATTTACTGTAAAAATAAGCACTATCATTTTAACTGCTCATACATCAATGAAGTAATTAATTTTAAACCTTACCGGTACTATTACACCAGCGTCGTCATCTTCCCTTCCATCTTTCTTCGGCATTTTGATAAAATATGACAATAGATTATTTCATTTTCTTTTATTCATACATATCAAAACTTTCGTGCGACGTAACTTCACAAAAAAATATAATTACATTTTAAGCAGTGTAAAAATGGCTCGATAAAGCTGATGTAGCACAGACATTTACAGCGCTGCAGAAGTGATACATTCAGCCTACAGACTAAGACTAGAGTCAGGTCATGCGGATACCAAACTCGGCACACTTTTTAGTCCCTTGGAACAGGCAGTGCTAATGTTTGAAGGGTGTGGTTCAAGGGGTAGGTAGTGGCTGACCAGCCTGCAACCCTGCTGTGACAAGAGACAGCACTCAGAAAAAATAAAAAAGTACACGGGAGAGAGAGAGAGAGGTTTTGGCCCTGGCGTGAATTCTTGCAACTTAGTACAAAATAACCTAATTCC
>PNEQ01051006.1:0-29850 GCA_003012365.1 Medauroidea extradentata
AACTACGTACAACATTCTTTACATCTAAGGTGCTCTGATTTGTATAACTCCAAAACGTATTTTCACTGTCTAGGATATATATGTTTTATGATGTTTACCATTCGACAATCTGTGAACGAATGGTTTCAAGAATTTTCTGAATATGTCATTGGTAAAAATGAGTTGTATTTTGAAGTAAAAGTTCCCTCCCTCTATTTTATTCTAAACTGATCCGAATGCATATTGCCACTGATTTAGCACACATAAATATTTTTCTCATTTGCAATATGAATACCGAATTTTGTACAAAGATATTTTCAGTGATTTCCTTTTCGGCCTTGAATGAATATGAAAGATATCCTCTTATATGCTACCAAAATGACGCACCTATATTAATCATTTCTACTAAAATTTAATGTGTTTATTTCATATATATCTTTATTACTTAACCTATACATTGTATTACAGCAAAATTTTAATGCTTTTTAGTAGAGTTATGATTACTTTACAAAAATTCTGTAATTACGCATTGAAGGGTTCATTTGGAAATAAGAACTTTAGAGACCTAGAATAGACGGGGAAAATAATCTCCATACCTTCCTTAGTAACACACTAAAGGCGCGATGTCATCACATGACGGGAAACATTTTATTCGGGGTCCGAAGTTACAGTTTTTCACTAATTTGGCGAAGTGCGAAACGTCAACAAGCCAGTGTGAATAGTAGTGTAGAGGCCGTCGCTAGGCTTCGTTAGAGTCAATTCAATAACAGCGCATGCACGTACATACTGCTCGACAAACATTTGTGTGTCCCTCGGAAAATATGTGAACTACAGTTGCCTCTCTCTGACACACTAACTTGTCACTGGTACTTCTAAAACTGGTAACATTATGAGTCTTACGCGTAATTATAAGTACATATTAATGAAGGTAATTTATTTATAGACATATAAATTTGGAAATGATAAAATTATTTTAATTTAATTTTAAAGTGAAAAGAAACCGATTTCACGTTTTATATTATCAATTTAATGCAACTTAAAATTCAGGAATGCTCTGTGATTGGTCAGTTTGGTGCACTAGCAATACCAGTGCTCAAGCGGCAGAAACATTCCCTGTGACAAACTTATAACATTGATATTTCTAACCTGTAGTAGGATTAACATTAGTTCAACTTAGATGCCGTTCCGAAACGACTATTTAGGTTACTAAATCAACTACGTGACCTGGTTAGTGCAGTAAATATTTAAGGATTTAGGGTGTAAAATTTACTGAGGTGAAGTAACATACGAAATTCCCAAATACCTCCGTAAATTCGTCGGCTGCTGTTTACTTACGTTTTATACTCCGCTTTTAGGCTGAAAATATATACATATCCATTAAAACAGTAATAACGTAAATTAAAAGCCCGGAGTGTTATTTTGTATGTAGCAAATAAATTTCGTATTTTCTAAATAAATTAACACTAGAACAAAATAAATACTATAGAAGAATTCGTAATTTAGGATGTGAAAGGAACAGCTAATTAGTTTAAATATAATAACGAATAGACTACATATTCAATAATAATAATAATAAAATCGAATTTGAAATACCAACAAGTCTATAGCTCCCAACTTTGCCGCACGCAGCACTGTTTCATAACGTTCGAATCTATCCACTCTAATTCCCAAACCCTAGATATGTAAAAGCTTCGTTTCGGAGACGGCTAGACACGTAATGGAATTCTTCGTTTGTTGGCCAGACTGTGTGCACTACACCTCCATGTAGCAGAAGTTTGAGAGAGGAATCGGTTATCGGCACAACAATCTTAGCACGTATCGGGTCCCACACTGCTTGCTCTTGGACTCGCAGTGGAAGAAGTGTCTAACGACCATCCAAGAAAATCTACAAATGTTAACGTAGTTTGCTGGATTGCCCTTATCGTACCCGAAACCCTTAATGTTAAACCACCAAAGAAGAAAGATGTATACTCAGATAAGTCATTTCTGTTAATATTTTCCAACAATGCATCATCAGATGCCCGTTTCAATCCTTAATTCAAAAGTTTGTATGCAGCAAACTATATAATTAATAGACATCTCGTTACAAGTCATAACTGCAATAGGTCTACTAGAATACAAAACTAAATACTTTTACGTTGTATGTAACGATTCCACGATAACATCTTCGCTAAACTACTTGAACCGCTTATCTTGTAATCCCAGAGTCTAACCCTCATGTAATCTGCTGCTCTTCTTCCGTCAC
This sequence comes from Medauroidea extradentata, assembly GCA_003012365.1. Lineage (NCBI taxonomy): Eukaryota > Metazoa > Arthropoda > Insecta > Phasmatodea > Phasmatidae > Medauroidea > Medauroidea extradentata. The sequence continues at coordinate 2,225 of PNEQ01051006.1, forward strand.
GTGTTCCTCCCATCTCTTCCTCTTGTCTTTCATTACATCTCCTTGAACTGTACTTTAATTCAGCATTTTCCTTGGCATCCTCTCACTGCTCATTCTGTTAACAATGGGCACAAAGTACCATATACCCTGTGAAATATTTGCTTGCCCTTTAGTGCCACTTACCTCTTCCATAGTAGATCAATCACACATCTCGCATCCTCTCCCTGTTACTTCTTTCCTGTCCAACACAATACCTAGATACTGTAGTTAAAGCTAGCTACCCACGAAGTTAAGTTTCACTCCCTCAAGTAACTTGTTAACTGCTCAACAATAAATGGAAACAGATAATTTTTGAAATTAGTAGGAATGTTGAAGCTGGTGCCACCCTCATACCAGTTGGAACAACTCTTTCAGCTATCAGTATTGTCCATTTCAGTTTCCTTGGTGTGAACACAACTAAAAACTAATAAATTTGATGACATTCCATTAGTCATCTGCTAGAAATGTATTGAGCAACAATAAACATTTAACATACCTATCGTCTACTAAATAACGTAGATAGGTATGTGTGCAATATTTAAGCAGAAATTAAAGTAAATGCACACTGTTCTTCAGTATCAACAATACTTCATGCAAAACTGTATTAAAAAATAAAATATAATTTCAATGTACTGTACAGTAATCTCTTGGTTTAACAACACTCAAGGGACTGAAAAAAATTGTCCTTAAATTAAAGGAGTTTTTGAACTGAATGCTAGAAGTATGTTAGGACTGTAGATGGGACCAAAAAATATAGTTGTCAAAGTCAACGAATCATTAAACTGGTAGATGTTAAACAGAGAGATCACTGAGCTAACAGACCATCAATAATACTGTATTTATTCAGATATGCAAGTTACTGTTTGGTTTGGGAGAAATTACGAGAAATATGGTTTTCTGTCGTGGCAAGATAAAAATATGCTGTAGGAATAAAAAAGTGGAAAAAATACATGAGCAAATGTTTTACAGTGTTTTTTTAATCACAGTGCAGTACTTAATTTTTCATAGTTTTCAGGGTAATGAATAAACAGCCGAAATGATCCTGTAGCAATGTATACCATGCAGAGATGAACAAATCAGTCACAGTTATGCAGTTCAACAGGTGACAAATTTAATGTACGTATAACACATAAATCCTTAGCCTTACTGAAACTACAAATCCCAGGAAGGAAGTGCTCTTAAATTTTGTAATTATTTTTTTGAAAGCAACATGAACAATTTAGTAGTCAGCACGTTAGTGACCAGCTACAAAACTCAATGCAATTGTTACAAGATAGCAGTGACATGAAGTATGTCTTTCTACCTGAAGAAATAAAAGGGACCTAACAAAGCGTAAAAATCAAAAATCAAAGTAGTATTGCGCACCTCAACTAGTTGTAATAGTTAGGAGTTGATGTAAATGCTGTGTGGCTCATTAAATAACAAGACATTTCACAGAACTTTGTTTTATTAAAATACACATCATAAATATTTTCATGTAACATATAAAACACAAATTTACTGCAACACTCATTTGAAACACGATTTAACATAGTCACTTTTACTTAGATATAATACAGCATTGATAAAAAGAGATCATTAAAATAGAACATGTTAATAAAAGTCAAATGAAGAAGACAAATATTTGGCACGCACTACGACATTGCTAGATGTACTAAACCTAAAACAACAAATCATTAACTTTATAACATGTAATACACTTACATCTAACGACGACTTAAATTTAAAAGAAAACACATTCAGTAATTCTCAGATTTCACTTCCACATTCTATCTGGGAGGAAATCATGAGTCAATACTAATAAAACATGTTCATAACGTTTAAATGATGATAATATCAACTTCAACGTAACCTCTCTTATCAGACAGACATTAAGGACTTTTTCAAATTATAGCCACCATAGAAAACAAGCTAATTCCACTCAATTTAAGAGTAATCCAGGTGACACTAAAAGTCTATAGTCTCCCAGGAGGGGGGTGGGGCGATTAAATATCACGTTTTATAGGTGCAACGCAAAATTAGCACCTGCGTTGCAACTAGTTGCGATGCATTGGAATTAAATACTCACATACATGCAATAGAAGACCCGTTTAACTTGCTTTGCACTAGCGTTGCGTTGATGCAAATGGCAGGTGGCGATATTTAATCGGAGCTCAGGAAAATTTATAATAACCTTGCTTACAAAAGTGTTGCAAGGAGTTATGAACGGCCCAGTTCCCAGAAAGTACAAAAGAGTATATTCAAGCAATTCTACATTCCAGGTGAGGCCAAATACATTTTTGACCAAAAAATTCTCAGAATTGCTACAAAAAAATTTTATGGCAAAACACTGCCACAACTATCTGCTGTAAACGGAACCTACAGAACAATTTCTTCACTGCTGATAAGCTACACTGAGTTTTTCTCGAAGTAAAAATAAAAGTACTGAAATTCTTGACACAAATATAGAACGTTCTGGGTAAAGTGAGGACAAAAAATTTAACCTTTGAAGAATATCACTAGCCATCATTGCATATAGTTCTACATGTATAGGCTGTCCACTATGAACTGAGCACTTATCAAAATCCATAACAAATAAGAAACATATTTTATTGGGACCAAATATATTAAGTTTTAGTATAGTGAAACATTTACTCTGGTTTTTCTTGGAAGTTTTATATCAAAACTAGTTAAGGTGGCTGCAAAATGGCTGAAAGAAAAAATTAAGCAGTGCTTGCTTTGTCGTGAGCAGCCTGTAACAGTTGCCTTACTACTTGTATGGTTGGTAAGAAACTAACCACATGTAGTTCCGTGCATTTACTATTTAAATACAACAATACCGAAGTAAAGTCGATGAAAATTGACTTATTTGAATTTTATATAATTAATAAGACACTCTTTTATAAAACTACGTACATAGATTCCTACCACGGTCGTAGACGTACAGGTCTGGACACTCGCCTATCCACCAATGCATTTTGCTTGACCCCCCTTGTTGTTTGGCTGTAGTTCACCAAGTTACCAAGAACGTTGAGCTTTACTGGCGCTGCAGTCAGAGCGGTCAGGCTCAAACTCCGCCCACTTTTTTTTCTAGTATTTACAGTATAAAGTAAATAAAGATTGCTGGAGCCATGCTTTAGGATTGTGAGCGAAGGAAGTATTACATAAATTGATTTAAATACATTTTGAAAAATTGTTTATCTTTGTGGGAGGGAAGTGGGTGGAGTTTGGGCCCGACCACCCTGACTGCAGCAGCACCAGTAAAGCACAACACACTCTGTAACTTGGATAACTGCAGCCAAATAACAAGAGGGTCAAGTTTCTAGGCGAGTGTCCAGACCTGTACTTCTACGGCAGTGATTCCTACTGACTTTACCTTACATGCACAAAAATCACATGATGTGTCCAGAGAGGTCAGACATTTGCTGTTGTTAGCCACTAGGCATGGAAAGATACAAATTGGCTGAAAATAGAAATTTTGCAGGGCTTTTTTGAGTTCTCACTTCATCCCGAACAACCTATACAAAATTATCTTAAACATTAATCTTAATTATTCATGCCGACATTTTTCATTTTCTGAACGATACAATTACCAAATTCAACAACTGTACTCACAATTTTTTTACATTTCTGCCTCTAAAATGTAACGTTTCAATTCTTGGTTTCACATATACAAAAATCTTCTATACTACTACGTATTTCCCACAACAATTTAGCCCAAAATTTAAGAACTTCCACTATATTTAGTTACTGAAATAATTTGGCTGCAACGCTTACTTTACCCCAACGTACACCAGTACTAACAATATGATTTTAGTTAAAACAGACATGACAGTTCTTTAATGAAGCATATTAATTATTTATACAATCACTATTTAAACAGACACTGTTAACCAAATCAACAATACCATAAACTTTTGGGTCCCAGGAGATTGTTGTTTGACATAAAAAAAATCTATATGGTAGAATTTTGTATCATAAAAGAAAAAATAAACCACACAAAACTTAGGCCTATTCATAAATAGCACTCTCTCTTTGTAAATTGTATGTACTAAATTTAAGGCCAGTTGTGATTCTGTGATGTAATCTACACAAAACTGAACCGCAATTTGTTAAAAGGGTGAAAATCGAGACAAGCAAATCTTAATGACAAGACATAAATTTTTTCTAACTAAGCCTATTTATGATTCCTAAACTACGTAATGAACATTCTGATAATTGCTGTAGGTAGTATTAAAGTCCTTTTAACATAGATGGGTATATGATTTAACCTCTGTATTTATCCATACGTATACTGCAGTTTTCAAAGAAATTAATTTTATTTATTTATTTAATACATCCAGTAGAGCCACGATTGCACAGTCAATGGCTATAGGACAAGACAAAATAAAATGTGCCTTCCAACCCTTTAACAAATAGCAATTAAAATATGCACTAAATAGTTTTATTACTATTGCCTACCGTTTCAGATATCATCAAGACTCAAGTTTTACAACCAACACACTCCCTAAATTTTTCCAGACCTGTCGACTATAAAGAACAGATCTCACAGGAATGAACATGCAACCAGATGTTACCGGAAATGAAAAACAAATGACCAAAGTATGAAATGTTGCATACATATTCTGAAACATAATGCAAGCAGCGGTCACCAAAGTTAAACTACCATTGCACGTAGGTTTCAAACTGAACGCAAAGACAAAGTATTTCCGCATCAGATCGACCAAGTCCACAATTAAATAACCCCTGCTTCAGTGTGCATGTACATAACACCTATTCTAAAAAAACTGAAGACAAATGCCTCTTGGCCTCTTGGTAAAAATTAAACATACAGTAGAGCCCAATTTAACGAATTTGGGAATAACTAAAACAGTGATTTAACTAAAGGAATTTTAGAAACCATCAAAAATTAACCAAAAATGTACTAAATAAGTACGTAACTTTGAAAAAATAAAATATAAATTGCAGTGAAAATCTATTAAAAATATGTCTACTGGTCGCAGAACATTCTTTTTTTCTCTGTAGATAGTCTTAAACCATCCATCGGGGAAACAAAACAAAAAAAAAAAATTGTTAAAATTCCTTGCAAACTTTGGCTGCAAGAGTGACCGAGTTTGAGATAAGCGCGCCCATGGCCGAGTGAGCGCCACTGTGTTGCGCTGTTGCATAACAAGTGAGTGCCTATATCCTCATCCTGGAGGCTGGCGAGTATAAACAGGCATCTAGATACCCAGTCCACACAGCATGGCAGCAGATAGTGCTTCGCATCTCCATCAGAATATGCTACCGTGCAGCGTGCTCTACTGATTAATTCTTTTACTAACAGACTGCAGTGGTATCCAGAGTTATTATTTTCTGTCACATCCAGTGATAAAACCAGTTATATTATTTATGCAGACTTTCTATAGCAAATTTATTTACGTAAATAATATGTTTCGCCGATGCTAAAAAACGCTCGAGTGCAAGGTATTTTTAGCGAGCAGCAACCAGTTTGTTGCACAAGCGCGGCAGCCCTTAAATTGCAATGGCAGCTGCTGCACGTTTTTATTCATTTTACCGTTATCTCGCAAACTTATACTTCAGTTTCCACTGCGATTTTTCTTTTTATATTTTTCATGGATATTTCTCAAATTTTTTTGGAGGAGCAGAACAGAGACAGAAAGAAAAACGGCTCGGCTGTGTTTATAATCACTTCTCATGTTTTGATGATGCACGCAGGTGGCCTAACTCATCAAGCGCGCGCTCAATGAGTGTTCCAGTGGAAGTTTTATAAGTGTTTTCGCCGGATTCTTTTCTTTTACGGCCGCGGCTTACCTATTGATGGTAACTGCAGTATGTTATTGTTGTGGGCTATCAGATTTTTTTTAAAATTACCTTTATTTCTGACAAAACATGCCCGACAGTTTAACTTTGAGGGGGGGGGGGGGATATAAAGTGGGATTTAACGAAACATTGATTTAAAGTAAACATTTTCAGGTCCCAAAGTCAATCAATTAAACATGTTTTCTGCTGGTTTTTCTGACACTTGCACCTTCTTGCTGCTCAAAACATAATAGTAACCTGTAGTTACCTAATTATGAATGCCAATAAGCCACATTCGTTTTGTAAGATCATGTTCACATTACATTCTGTTAAAAGCTTATAGACTGTTCATAATAAACTGACCTCTCAGTCTTCTTGACAAGGATAATTATACAATAAAAATTATTTTATTAGGACCTTGGCCACTATTGTTGAGTTCAGTGAAATCTGTATACTGTATGTTTTGTGTACGTAGCTATGTTTAAAATACAGTGTAAACATCTTGAGAGTACCACCTATCACGCGCTTCAAATGTGTTGCAGTGTGTTAGTACATAAATACGTTTTTTTGCTAAATTATCACACATGTGCTCAAAGTGCTAATGAATAAAAAGACAACACCCATTAGACAGGGCTCGTATGTCGTTGTTAAGACACCATGTTCTGTTACAAAACACTGTTTAAAAGCACTCCAACATAGCTAAAAATGCTCTTTTCAGACTCCGTACTTCAATATGTACCAACTGAATGTAGAATTGTGCGCTGAACTCGGGCAACAGACTTTCCACCAATAAAATTATTAGTCTCCGCTTACATTTTTGTAGTAAAATCTCATTTTCGGGAATCTTGCACGCTAGCTCAATGCTTGGCTTGTGGCGATGAGGCATTTAATGCATGCTTCAAGGTCACCCTTATAATACCGTAGCTTCGTTGCCTCTAATGCACAGGTAGGCAGCCCCCTTAGTAAGTTCCCCATTTAAAAAGTTTAGAGCTCAATTCTGTCCGGTAAAAAAATTATACATCTTGTTTACACAAACACGAATTATACCCACGTTTGTAAGAACTAATTAGTTCTGTTCCAACATAAACATTTTAACAAGGTTTTACTGTAGCAGGTGGCAAAAAGATATCAACTAGCTGCGAAGTGGAAAAAAACAGCTTCAAAATGCTCATTTTACCACAAATGGCATATAAAAGTTCACCAGCAGTGAATGTGTTAACAAGCCTCCATTTCAAGAGAGGGTCGTTTTTGTAATGTTAATTAGCGTAGACGTACAAATTTCACATATTATCTGGCAACAGGATAGACTTCACTGAAATATACTCATCCGAGCACAGTCCATGCTGTTATTGCTCCGGACTTTCATATCTTTATATCTCAGCATTGCCTGATAGCGGGCATTTTACCGATGCCATATCACTGGTGATTATCAATAACATTTGATTATCCAGTACTTTGTCCCTCTTGGTCAGCATGAATAATTAGGAGTTGACTGTACATGCAATTTATTTAAAGCTTTAATTTGATATTCAGATTAAGACAAGTGTTAAAAATTTTTATTACATAATACCAGAAACTGTAAAAGTCAAAAATTGTTTACATTTTCATGAACTTGGTGGATTTGTAGCCATAAATTTTTGACATATAGTTAGCAACATTCCATTCAAAACGTTTATACTGCACAAAGTATTTCTGTATACGATGGCCTTTGCAATTCAATTATCACATCAACAAAACAAACTTTGTTGTACTATGTTAAATGATTCAAATCCTCCTCTTAGACCGTAATCCAGTTATCTGCGTAGTGCACACATTATCTGCATAGTTAATAAATTTAACCATCCAATGTTATGAAACTTGAGTGTGAAAATGTAACTGTGAAAGGAACTAACAATACGTGTGCATTTGATTATCTGTAACTAAGCACGGGCATTCCATGACATAAACTGACTGCGTGCCTCAATTAAAAACATTCCTGATTCTCTCTAGTCAAACTTAAGAAGCACAATGAAACCGTCATGTCGCACTTTTCACGGGACACGGACAAACTGCTAAGTGACACCCGAAAATGAACAAACAGGGCTTACAATTTCAGCGGAATAAACAGGAAGATTTGAGGATCAGCTCATAAATGTTACTCAATATACCTCAACATGTGATTTTCTGGTTTTGTAAACACAAAATTAGCAACTAGTCTCGACAGATTAATTAAAAAGTCAAATAAACTTGTTAAACATTACCAGCTATATATGAAATTAACTATTTAATACAGACACACAGTAATGGGCTTCGAATACCATGTCAATAAAGAATTCACAGGAAAATTAGTTTAATCAAATTCCTCATGAGACAGCATTTATATTTACAAATAAAAAAAAACCATTGTTTCAAATTTTTTCTATAGTACACAAGAAAAAACTCCCTCAATTCTCTGTACACGTTCAATAATTACTGACATTTATGTATATGTAACATGACAACAGTACAAAACACTGAACTCTACTGAAGTTACTTCACATGTTTGCAAAACATGATACACATTATCCACACAGCTAGCAATTAAACATTAGCTACATAACATTCACTGTGGCTGAACAAAGTGTTAAAGAAAGCACTTACTACACACTAAGAACTTCTGTAAAGACAGACAGCATGTAACATGATTTTAAATATTCACAAAGTTTTTCTACATATATTTTTAAAATGTTTTGACAGCATGTTAGAGCACAGTATACAAGATTCAGCCAATTTATACAAAGTTAAAACTTGCACGTTCCTGAAAAATAAATAATACATTATTTTCTGTATATTGGATTACTACTACAGTTACCTGTTAACAAATTTAGGCAAACGAGGCATACCGTTTATCAGGATTATCTACCTACTGTGTACCATTACATTTATTTATAAATTTTTATTTATTTTTGATGGCAATGTTTACATGTACTATTTCAAAATTATTTCACAGTTATTGGAATTGTGATTATTTATATTATGTTATATTTTGACTTTTTTGGGCTAAATTGCTGCCGGGGTAGTCATTGTTATTCATTCCCACACTCGGGGTATATATTTTTTGTTTTGTGAACTGGAATTGCCGGGTTACATAATTTCGTGACTGGATAGAAGAGTTTGCCTAGCTCTGCCGGCCTACGGAAAGTGCAGATTGTTTGCCGTAGACTAACCTTACTTTCAACCATATTTTTTGAACATTTTTTAAAATTTTAAATTATATTAGTAAATTCTTTTTTGCTGTTGTGAGGAAGCTACGAGGGTGTTGGGAACCGTTCTTTGTCCCCACCTTCTTAATATAATACCCGCCAATCTTTGTCGTGTTAACCTTTTGTTGAACTTAACGTCATTTCGGGTCGGTGACATTTTTGTGAAAAGACATGGCATGAGTGCAGTTTTTTGTAACTTTACTTCGTTAATAAAAGTTGACGAAAGTTAGCTAATTACTCATTCTCTTTCTTTAGATAACCTCTCCAAGTGTCTTCACCTATCACCCAGTGCGTGGAGTAGGAAAATGTATGATAACAGTTGTGCCTTCAACAAGCGTTTGTCGTGGAGTAGTGTAAATTTAACAGCTGTACTTACACTGTATATTATGTTAGGATGGTGGGAAATAGGCAGCTAGGCTAACAAAGTAATCTGACAGAGGTACAAGTACTTACAGATGATACCTGTAAACAAGTACACACACACACACACGAAAGGTCAATGTCTTGCCGCCCGAGGAAGCCAGTTCGACACTGGCGAAACATCGCGAATGCGCTTCCGTGGAAAAATATCTGTCGTCCCTTTGTGTGTGTGTACCTGTTTACAAGTATCATCTGTAAGTACTTGTACCTCTGTCTGTTATATTACTTTGTATATTATGTAAAAAACCAGTAGCCCTATGAATGAGCAATGAACACAACATAGTGCTGCTAACCCCGTACAGGTACACAACTACTTTACATGACTCACGGGAGCAACCTGTGGTGCAGGAGAGTTGGGATTGTGAGTAAACAGCAGAGTTCCAAGGATACCTTGACTTGTATGCAATGGTGTACTACTGTATAGCAATGACAACTCGCAGCAAACTTGCAACCATGTACTATCGCCTCCTCCCTCTCCAGTGCACTGGGGTTGCCGCAGACAACGTAGTTTAGGGGATGCCAAAAATTTGGCTTCCAAATTTCCTTTCACTATGCAAAATTTCCACAAATCTGTCATAACCATTTTTTTTTCATTGCAGTACACTAAGTCATCTACGGTAGTCATTTTTATGGCTCAAAGTTATTTCATTTTCAACTTATGTCACACATGTCAACATAACATGCATGCATGTACAGTATATACGTACGTATATATTATTAAGTTATTGTTATATAAACCTACTCTGAAACTAGGTAAATGTAGAGCTTCTGTATATATTTTATTTATTCGGACAATGAATTTTATTTCTGAGTTGGTTGGAAAGGGAGGAAGAAGCTGTCATCTCTAGCTTCTGAAAGTGCCTATTTCTTCAAGGAAGGTGACGTGCAAGCTGGCTGTCTTTAAGTACAACGAGATTGAGGGAGGGAGTCACAGTGTATTCTTACTGTCTTCTCTCCTTTGTACAAGTGTCCCGTAATTTATAAGTAGTTTGTGTTGTCTGGCAAGCTTCTTTTCCCATGTACAGTATCTACCATACACAGGATCTAGGACAGAGAGAGAGAGAAGCCGAAGATCTAGGCACTCACCCAGAGAATTTAACACTTTATACCAAAAATAGCACAATTTCACATTTTATCACGGTTATTTCGAAATTTGCAAAAATTCCGCACCTTTACTGATAACTTATCTGTATCAAGTGAAGAGTTCCAAGCAGCTTAAAAATAATTAATTTTCTTCGCACATGATTTATTACAGATGCACTTCCCCGTCATCACACCTACAAGACTATACCTTGGAGGCTACGCCTTAAAGCAGTCAAATAAATTAAAATATAGATTATGTGCCACTGTTTTAAGAAAATATAGGCTAGAGTTATGTGGTACGTCATTTTACAACATGGTACACTTAGAAGTATATAAGTACTTTTATTTGCTTTAGAAACTACATTAACACAACTCCATAAAATAAAAATAAATGTTTCCTAACTTTTTTTAAAGCAATGGGTCCCTACTTATACTGTTTTTGAGAATGTTATTTTTTAAATGCTAAAAAAGAGAGCAAATATCATAAAAAATCACACTGATATATTGAAAATTGTTTTTACTATATAGCCTAATTTTTTTTCAAATCTAAACATTTTGTAATTATGGCAGACTATCAACTAAAATTAATTTTATTAAAGTCAATAATTAGTCTCAATTACATGGTTTTTAGCTTCGGGAAGAAAGTATATATGATACATTTTTTTTTCAGCAGTATATATGCAACTGTTTTACAATATCTGCTATCTTTTCGAATTTAAAAATAATATTTGCAAAATCACTATATATAGGTATCCACAGTCTTAAATGGAAGCAGAATTTAACATACGCTGTTAAGAAAAATGTATTTTGATGTAGACGTAGACTTGTACCTGGTTAAGAACTCGAATCGCAAAAAAGACAAAAATGTTACTATCAAGATGATGTGAAGTGACTGGAACAGTCAGTGAACGTCACAGAATTTTAAAATTGTATGAATTGGCACACACAATCATGTACTTCAATCTTGGACAACAACTGTTACAAATGTTTTCCTAGAGAAAAGAAAGTAATGTTACAATATAATTTATCATGATTAATACAATAATGTCTGTGAATCACATAATTATTTGAATAATATAATTACGTATGGCACATTTATAACAATGATTATGTCTACGTATTTTAACTTGCCAACATCTTCTAACATCATATGAAACATGTAAATTCAGAAATGCTGTACAGCACCTCTGCTTAGCGATTAACAACAATATGCTTACTGGGAAATGCTTCACATAAAAATTAAAAAGCAAGTGCCTAATATTGTAAAACAATATCCGTGCAAACACCAAGATTGTACACTACAGTTGCTCTTGCTAAACATACGAAAAAATAAGACAGAACCATTAAGAACCTATTGAACAACCCATCAATAAGCACAAGATTATGCCCCATTCAACACACAACGGTCGGGTCTAACGCTGCACTAAGACAGTTCAAACAAACAAGCAGGAGAATATGTGTAAAAAGCTACATGAGCTTGTGATGTTATGGTAATTGTGCTACCCAAATATTTAGCTTACGAGAATTCTATTTGTCCTCTTATTATCACAAGTTATAATTTAAAAATTTCAAACTTCCATTCTTTTATAAATATTTTTGAACACTTTGAACTTTTAGATTGTCTAGCTACTTACAATATTTAAATGACACATAGGCAGCAACAGCTCGTGTGTATGGAGCTGCTACGTAATATAATACATACACAGCTCGACTAACATTTTGAGCCAGAAATTTTTTTAAACATTTCAGAATGAGTGTCTTTCAAAATCTACACTATGTGTACAAATACCACAATAGGGTAATTGGGAATTCTCAGGACAAAGCTTAATTCAGTAATGTCGTGATTTTTATCAAACTACACACACTACAGTTAACCGAGATAAACCGTGAAAATTATTTAGCCTTTCCTTTTTACAGTGCTGACAAATGTAAAGTTGTGGACTGGCTACTGTAATTGAAAGCAAAGAAAGGAAAGGAAAGATAAGAACAAAAAATAACCTACTGGAATGCTGTACTACACTTCTTCCGAACAAAATGCCATTTGAACGGTCAGAACAAGCACACAAGTAACAACAAATTATGCATAGTTACTATTCCCTTACATTTACTGGGATGCATTGTGGCTGTATCTGCCACGTAAGTGCAGAGCAGAGAAGACCAATGGCGTGCCCCGTGGCTGTCTGGGCAAGGGGGAGGGGGTAATAAAGTAATATAGTTTGGCACTTTTATAGCCATTCTGAATAATTTTCATACATTGTATTAATTTTTGTAATAAACATTTACTAGAGAAAAATTTGGGGTTGTCTTCCCCACACTTGTGACATTCTTCAGTTTTGGTCGGTATTTTTAATAATGAAAAGACTCTAGGAAGGAATGGTAGATAGTGGCACGGGGCGAGATGCAGGGTAGCACCAGAGGAATACTCTCGTGGAAGTGTACCGAGCGAGCTGGTGCAACTGTAAAAGGCTGGACTAGAATTCGGGATGACCCGGGTTCAATCGCCAGCCATCCTACTTTCTGTTTTCCTTGGTTTCCCGAAATCAATCCAGGTGAATGCTGGGATAGTTCCTTAACAAAGGCCATGGCTGATTCCTCTCCCAGCTCCTGTCATTGTACTAAGCTGTGTGTCGCCGTCTGTTATACCTCTCTGTCGATGAGGCGTAAAGCCCACCTACCTTATTTTGTGGAAGTTATAGTTTGTGGTAGCATCTGAGACAAAACGTAAAAACTGACCAAATTGAGTGACTCACGAGCTGCCACAGCTTACAGACTGCTATACAAAAACTACAATACAACAGTTCTGTACCAACATTGATTTTATGCTCTCATTATTGTTTTATCTGATGAGACAATTTATCTGCAAAAAGCTTTTTAAGTACAGTTTAACAATGAATAACTTACAAAAAGAATTACAAGTGGGAGTTTTTCTAAGCAAGCACACAATTTTAGATTATGAAAACAAATTATAAAAATGTCAGACTAAAGCACTTTACACAAAACTAGATGTCAACGATAAATTCTACTAAACAGAAGATTTCATTTTACGATCCAAGTAACAGCAGAGTGGCTAGTATTTCTTTAATCTTAAATGACAGAAATGAACTTGTGCACAAAAGAATTTGTATTTTTCTGCGTAATTTACGCACCCTACATTTTTATCATCTTTTCATGGAATAAAAATATTTTGTGTAATTTACGCAGTGGTTTTTTCAGGGCGGGAGATACAGACATGCACGCAGGAACTTGTCCGGCAGCTGCCCAGCTGCCAGGTTGGCTGGATTGTAAACAAGGGGACAAGGTGAAGCGTGAAACGGGGCATGTGGAAGGGGAGGGGTGGAGCAGAAACCTTTTCAATTGGGGGTGGGGAGGAAGGCAGGAAGGCACCGGCTAGCGAATGAAAGGGAGGAATGTGTAGCCACCCTCCCCTGAAGCAGCAACCACACGACTCCTCCCCCCTTCATCACTCGCCGCCCTACACACCTCTAGCATACTCAACGGTATCTGCCAGCTGGCGCATGTATTTTTTTATTTAAGTTGGTGCTTTGTAACAATGGGGAAGAACGGGAGTTATACTGCTGCATTTAAGCTGACAGCAATATCATACACAGAAAATAATGGTGATCACACTTCAGCTCGCCACTTTCTGTTACTGAAGGCCACATGAGGTATTGGCGGAAACAGAAAGATCAACTGGAAAATGCCACGGCAAGCGCAAGATCGTGTCAGGGTCCCAAACAAGAGAAATTTCTAAACATTGAAGAACGCTCGGTACATTACATCCAAGATTGTAGGCAAAGTGGATATGCCGTGTCAACAGAGATGCTTCAGTTCTACGCACACGATATTGCAAGGAGTGAAAATATTGGTGCTGGGCAGTGCAAGGCCAGTCGAGGCTGGGTTACGAGGTTCATGCGGTGCAAAGAATTTTCACTGCGAAGGCGGACATCGTTGTGCCAAAAACTGCCACTAGATCATACCGAAAAAGTGCAGAAGTTCCATAAATTTGTGATTCGCTTTAGGGAAATTAATTATTCATATCTCTTGTCCAAATAGGCAACGTGGACCAAAAACCTGTTTGTTTCGATATGCCTAGTCGGACAACAATTGGTGAAAAGGGAACGCGTAGCGTTTTGATAAGAACTGCGGGCACAGAAAAACAACATTTTACAGTTACGTATGCTTGTCATATAAGCAGGCAGCAGGAAGCTCCCACTTTATGTGATTTTCAAGAGGAAAACTTTGCCTAAGTGTAGTTTTCCAAAGGGAATGTACATGCGTGTACATCCTAAAGGTTGGATGGATGGCGAGTTAATGACAGACTGGCTAAAAACTGTTTGGTTTAACAGACCGGGCGCACTTTTGAAGTTGCAGTCTTTATTAGTGTTGGACAGCTTTAAAGGTCATCTGACAGAAGATGTGGAACGGAAATTGTAAGAAAACAAAACTGACATGGCTGTAATTCCCGGCTGGCTAACTGGTTTGTTACAGTCGTTAGACGTAAGCATCAACAAACCTTTTAAGGACCATTCGCAGCGAATGTATAGAGCACATGGCAGAGGGAAACCACACGCTAACACCTGGGGGAAAATACAGCGGCCGACGCTAGAAAAAGTGTGCGGGTGGATTATGGACAGCTGGAGTCGTATTTCGGAGGCTATCGTTGCAAAAAGTTAAAAAAAAAAACGGGCATTTCCAATAAACTGGGCGGCACTGAAGATGACCTGATGTGGAGTGAAATCGCCGACTCTGACCACGGTGAAAGAGCCAGTAGTGACAGTGAAGCTGTCGATCTTTCGTCTGAAGAGTCAGACTAAAAAATGTACAAAGTGTTTTATTTTCTATGTTACTGTACATATTTCAGAATTTAATATGTGACTTTTTGTCTTGGTTGCAATTTTTTTAGCTTCCAGTAAAGTTCATTTACCGTTATTCTTTAATTGATACATATTGCTGAATGCTGCATGTGTAAACAATAAGTTTAACCCTTTGCCAGGAAGGATGTAGAGTGTGAAGTTAAAATTACAGAAACGTAACAAGCTACCGGACACGGCCGTGTGCTCTGCACTGTTGCCATGCCGGGCAGCCAGCCGGCCGGCCGGCCGGCCGATGCTTATCACTGTGCAACTGACTGCAAGCGGTAAGTACCTATGTGATCTTGGAATCAAAAGTAACTGTAGCATCTGCTAACAGCAAAGTTTTAAATGTTATGTACGAGTACTTTTCTTTTAGGATTATTTTTGAATCAATATTTCCATTTTTCCTAAACATGATCACACTTAAAAAAATTGTTTTTGTATTTCTGTGAATATTTTACGCACCCACCAATTTTCCAACTTAAAAAACTGAAAAGGAAAAAAAAGTGTAAATTATGCGAAAAAATACGGTAATAATGTTGCATCAAAGTATTGAAACAATATGGAATTCCATATCTGCTACAGCAATGAATCATCAAAAAGTGAAGCAATTAGTGATATATTATTTTCACTTTGCAGTTAAACTATACAGTATATGAGACGACTAAATAATAAGCCATGCAAATAGAAAATTATTTTAAATACATCATATCCGTTTAACATAAGAGAATGTTTCACATACATAAATTTTTAACTGACAGAAAAGAGCAGGAAGAATTTAAATTGACATTTTATAAGGTTTTTGCAACTGTGAAAAATAAGTATCAGGTTTAGGGAAAAGAAACTTTATTTACATCATTTAAAATAGTTAAAAATTTCCTACACATAAGAAAAAAAGCATGAGAACAATCTTTTACAAAATTTACTTTACATATGCACTTTAATTTTGTGCATTACAGTTTCATTTCTCCTAAACTTAGCAGATTTTTGCAAACTGTACTGTATTTGCAAACAACTCAACAAAAATGTCTTTAAATGGCTATCCCACTCACTCTTAGCTTCCTCATGGGTTTATCATTCACTAGCGAGGGCTTATAATTTCAAAGAGAATATATGTTTCAATTTTCAATACTTAGAGAAGTTTGTTATCTGCATATATTTTTAAATTTGCCTGAACTATATTATTGTTTTGTGTACACAACTAAATGCAACAGGTCAAGTAGAATGGTATACAAAGGTCAATTGTAGGTAACTGACCTTTAAGAAGGGATAATATGGTGAGTAACAAAAAAAACCTGCAACATTCAAATGCACATTTAACACACCGCCAAACACAGAAATGCAACTTAAACCACAAAATAAAATTTAAAATGCTGAAAACTCTGCATCTGTTTATAACACAAAGATTATTTTTTTCTAAAAAAGTAATTTTTTATGTACTGATTGATAGAAATACATACTGTCTGTACAGTCTGTTGTCTGAAAATTTCCAAATTTGCAATGAGATAATTTGAAATCCTGAAAACTGATTAGGTCGGCAGTGTTCATTTTGGTCATGTTCATAAGTCTATTGATTTGTAAGATGCTGATTCCCAATAACATAGCTTTCTAAAAAAATTATATGGTACAATTTAACATGGATATCTGGCCAAGTTTTCACGAACCCTAAATATTCTTTACAAAAATCACAGCACAGAAATCTAAAATTTAAAAAATGAAATTAATCTAAAATTGAAACCATAAAATCTTGTGCCTACCTTTGGCCGAAAAGTGTAAAACATACGGACATGAGCATACATTTTGTACATTCCCTGTGAAAAATTCTGTTCAAGTCCGTTGATTAGTTTCTCATAAAATAGAATACAAGGATATGTTTGGCCTCCACTTAAGGTTTCAGGGTGCTGCTTGCTGCAGAGCCCACGCGAGAGCATGGAGAGGGGGACAGAGGGTAAGCAGTTACATGTTATATTAAATTCAATGCAGTTAGTCATCTGCCAAACCTACATGAACAAAAAGTATTTTCAATCTTTTTATATTAAAAAACTAAAATACCTGCCCATAGTTTTTGACACTTTTTTCCTGAAGCGAAATTGTCATTATCTCAATGGAGAAAATTATTTTTGTCTGAAAATATATCTTGAAAGGTGACTTAAGAATGTAATTTAACACGTAAATTCCCATCCTTTCTCAAGCAAAACCTCTGGGGTAGGAAGTAGCTTTAAGAAGCAAAGGGAGGCAACACACATGTTAAGGTATCATTTCCTGCTAAAGGAAATCATTAATTATGGCAGCTGCATATTAAATGGTAAAATATAATTTCTCAATTTGACAAACATACCACAGCCAATCAAGTCAATTAATTTTTTATTTATAACTGAAACAGACCATTTTAACGTGAATCTGAAATCATGACAAGAAGTACAAAACAGGACCACAAGCACATTTGCGGCAGATATTTTGCCAAAACAGTTATGACAAAATTCTTCATAAATACACAAAAGCAAACTGTTGTATTGATTACAAAAATTAGACCTCACGGGAACAAGTGCATGGAGGTTTTAAAAATGGTACAGACAATTGCTAGCATGAGTCATCATTTTATTAAAATTGTGCGATAAGCTCTTAGTTAAGAGTTCAAGTGTTAATTCTACTCCTACTTGCAAATTACTAATGAAGTTATACAATTAACGTACACACACACATACACACCTAACATCAACTGTGCGCTTATTGTTTGTGAACCTTTGACTATGAGAACAGTCCTATAATATAAAAATGTCTAATGTATTGCATAGTCACAAGAAACATAATATATGGAAGCAAATACTGCTGCAGCAAACACACTTCCTAAAATAACACTCATTATTGAACAAAAACTGAAATTCAGAATGTACATTTTCACAAATGGAAGAACTGTATGAATAATCTAAGTTCCGTCACGTTTATTAAGTACAACCTATACGAGATTAGTAAATCATAAAGAAAAAAATTTGTAAAGCTCTTTCAAGACGTAGCAGCTTCTGGTAGCTTACAGCCACCATAGTTATGTATGCCTATAATCTGTAACAAACACCATAGGTGGCTTTCAAACGAGAATAAAATCCACAAACAAATAAATCTCATTTGGTAATGGCAAAAAAAAAAGTTATTGTAAACAAAGACCTTGGAATGGTAAATTAAATGGAAATAAGAATGTCTTTTTTTAAACAACTTTGTAACTCATGTGGATAGTTAAACCTTGTGCAATAAATAACTTAACTAATTATGGACAATTAACGCTTTGACTCAAACGAGTTCTTTATAGAGTCATAGTCAGAATGTTAAACAGAATTCAATTATTACCTGGCTTTCATTTCTATACATTTTAGGATAAGATTTTCGTTAAGGCATTCAAGAGAGAATAACATTATTCTAATATGCTTACAGTATTCAGACATCACATTAATTCATTAAAGCTTCAGTTTGTTAATAGTGCAACATCACATTTATTTTCAAATCAACATGCCTATATAATATATGTATATATTATTTAATCATCAGAGTATTTATACAAACTGTATATTACTACAAGTGTTTTTGGATAAACAAATGTGGAGACAATGAAAATCCTACAAACTAGCCGTCTGATTACAGATTTTAAATACAGTAGTAGTAGAAATTGCTTCGCAAAGCACGTTCCTACACTCTTTGGTCTAGACACAACACATTTAGTAATGTTAATAAACAATTCTTGTATTGTGATCAATGCAACATTTATTGATACGGACAGTTAGTTATATTAACAATTACACAAATTCATAAAATTTTTTACAAATTTTAGTTTAAATAACTTGGAACAGCACTGGAAGTTTGTCATTAACACTTAAAAAATGTAAATACACTACTTTAGTAATCTTTTAGAAAATCATTGGACCAGTGCACTTAATTAAACAGCTATCACTTAAGAGCAATGATAGCAAGTGTAATGTCATAATTTTCCTAGTAAAAATGTTTAATGTTGCATTTGAAAAGCTGTTAAGTCAACTTATTGTGTAACTAAAATGGAATAGTTTAATACCTCAGTAACATATCAGTCTGACTAGAACTACCAATATGATGATGTTGACTAGATATTTCATAATCATAAAATGCCACAAATAATTTTCATAATTGTGCAGAAAGATGCAGTGAACAATTCTGTTCAGCAATAACTGACTGAATTAACTACCAAGAAAACAACATTGAATTCTGTGCAGTTTCAAACTCCATTAAATGTGGCATCTTCTTCTAACGAATAATCAAGGTATTTCTGTCACCAAAACATAGTCAGTACCACAACAAAAAATGAAGGATGTTTGACAGAGACAAACATTTAAAACAAATGCCACATTCAAGTCACACACAACAATTTTCATAATACTCTCATATTTGCACCAATACGTCTCCCACCGACTTTCTTTAACAACAAACAACACCTTTATCAACAACATTTTTTCAAAAACATGAAATTCATTTTCTCCCGACAATCCCAACCTAGGTTTACCAACCAGTCCAACACATCAAGCAACACGACAATCATTGACTCTGGCCTGCTTCAGTCAGGAGAAACATACATCAAATGTTTAACAACTTGAAACCTCAGGAAACCTACCTTCTTGGGGGGGATACTGCACTCTCAAATTGATTATCCACGTAAAATTTTCATGGGGAAAATTTTTACGATTTGGTTATTTTACACGTGATTCAATCTGAAATTTAGAAGTGCCAGTGCGTCCCCCCCAGTTCATCTCACTCTCCGGAGCCCGAGGACGTCCATCTGTCGAACTCAATACCGCTGTCTGGACTCGTGCCAATCGCCAGTGGGCTCAGGAAGTTTGCACCGCACTTACATTCAGGACCACACGACGCGCAAGAGCTCTCTGTCGACGTCTGGGTCGGGTTCTGCTTTTTCTTCTCCTGACTCTTTCCCTCCTGTGGTGCAGATGCCTCTGCTTTTCTCGGGGCGTCTTCACCAAACTTTGACTGTTTCGCCAGCTCCTGCTCGAAACTATGCAATTGTTGCATGAAGTGGAAGTTAGGAGCGATGTTCGACTTGAGGCTGCCGACAAGGTTAAATGCATCGTTGAGACTCATAGATAGCTTGTACATAAGGTAAGCCACAGTGATGGTGACTGAGCGTGATACTCCAGCTAAGCAGTGGACTAGAACTCCTTTCTCATTTGACCGTGCCTCATCTGGAACCAAACACACCACTACAGGTGTTAGCACACGCCAATCACACATTTAAAGTATGAACACAATTACGTAAGTTTTATAGAAAACTATTTGGGTCAGTATTTGAGTCAGGGCATGAATTCTGAAAAAAACCTTGCGTTCAGTCAACTTTGCAGTGCATGCTGGTAAAATGGTAACATGTGCAGTGCAGACATGTACGTGAAGATGAATGGGTGTATAGAAATATTCACTAAAATCTGTACATTCAGAACACAGGCTACTTACTATCAATATTTCTAAACAGACTATTCTGATAGTCATTTTTCTGTTTACCAAGCAAAGTGTGTTTTCATGGTTTGTAAACACTAAAACATACCTACTGTATAGACTATATTAGAATAATGCTACACATTTATATACTGCCACTCCAGATGTAATTTTCCAATGCATACTCTACACTTTAAAACTTTTTCTGTTGGTGTTCCTTGCAGTGGCGCAAGAACGCGGGGTACAGGGGTGCATCGTAAATCCCCCCCCCCACCCAATTTTGGTGGTAGGGGTACGATATATAATTTGTACTTCCCTAAATTTATGTTACTGAAAAGCAGTTTAAACATGAGATAAGAACTTACTTTGTATTTCTTTTATTAATTTTAGTGACTGTACACGTCCTTACCCGTACCCTACTGTCAAACTGTGGAAATTTACACCCCCCACGGGACAAAATGAGGAAGGGCGGAGGTTATAACTGATATTCAGACTATATCTTCCGCATAAAGGGAGAATGGCTTTCAGTGATTCCAGTGAGTTATCATTACACATGCGTACGCAGTATTCAATAGAAAATGTTTGTGTTTTCTTCAAGAAATAAGTCAGTATGTGTAACCATAAGCACGTGGAAGTTTTTGTTTGTTAAATCCTGTCATATTTATCTCTAAACTTTAAGTATGAAATCAGACAAGGAGGCCTATAGACCTGTGGATCTAAGAAAAGCCCTCCGCAGAAGAACGAAGAATACAGGAACAAAATTCATTTGTAGTAATTATAATTATTGACTGTTTTGTTTTAACTCCAAGCGTGGCAGTCTTAATTTCACTTGGTATGACCAATCTTATTTTGCTGCTCGTTACTATATGACCATACTGGCAAACCAATATTAGTACTGTGTGGTAACAATTTAAAATGTTTTTTTGGCATGCGAGGTGATATCCATTATTAATTATTTATTACTAACCATGAGGTCAGTTATCGGGCAAAGACGTCAATTTTATCCCAGAAATACGTTTGAGGTCTCATTTTAATCGTCAGTTTAAATCCCGCATTATATGTCTAGTAAGTTTTTGCCGTAGCTCGGCGGGTTAAGATGTTTTGCGATTTTCCATTTCAGTAAGCTCTTGTTGGTACTTAGGCAATTGGAGGTGCGACGGATCGGCGCCGGCGAGAGTTGGTTGGGGGGTGGTGACGTACTTAAAGGAAAAGATGGCTGGCCTTGGAAATTAGTATCACTCCGAATCGCACGCCAATTAGTTTCTTATAATTATTGTAATGTCAAGTAATTTGCAATTTTGTTTAAATAGCAGGGGCCTTTAAATTCGTGATATCTGGCAATTGTGTAATTTTCCCTATGTTCTGTAAGCACAAATTAATTATTAATAAATTAAAAAATAGTTCTCGAAGCTGTTGAAGTGGGGGGTGGTGACGCTGGGGTAGCGTACCCACGCTCTCGGCCATTGCTGTGTCTGCTCTGCGAGTGAGTACATGTGCACCTCTCGTGCTGTGCCGCGAGAGGTCTTTTGAAGATGGAAGTGCGCGCGTAGGGCGATGTCTCCACTAGAGGTTGGAGGAAAAAACGTCGGCTGTAGTGTACAAGCACTAATTATTGGCAACGCGGCCGAGATTCATATTTGGTGCACTTAAGGGCGCCGTCTACTAGAATCGTGAAGAAGCGCGCAGACCTTTAACAATCCTGATTTCATTCGAAAACCATTCAACATGTTGTCACGCAGTTAGGCTACGAAAAGCATTTAAGGATCTTAGTACAG
Organism: Medauroidea extradentata; assembly: GCA_003012365.1. NCBI lineage: Eukaryota > Metazoa > Arthropoda > Insecta > Phasmatodea > Phasmatidae > Medauroidea > Medauroidea extradentata. The sequence continues at coordinate 24,836 of PNEQ01051006.1, forward strand.
GTCTATAATATTGCCATTAACTGTTATCGTTCCTAACAAATATTTTTTTGAATGTGAAAGTGACCGAATCGGGACTTTTGACGCTGATTTTTATGTAAGAGTAATCATGTTCACGATATTCGGAATATTATAGACCTGTAGAGCGACTCTTTCCCTTTCGTCGCGTAAGATAAAATTATAGTGTCTTCGCTTAAAGTCTTGATGTCCACGAGGGATTACTAAAGCATTATTCGGTGTTAGAACATGCCCATGAGGTGCTGCCGCCATCCTTCCTCTTCCACTTTGAACCTTCCTCCCTCGCAAGGCTCGTGTTAGGAAGGAAGGTTCAAAATGGAAGTGATAGTACGCCGTGCGTGGTGCCAGTATCGCTGATGCGGCCGCCACACTGCTAACCTAATCTGCGGGAGATAAGCACGCATGGATCTCGTACGCATTGGATTTCCAGCGCCGTCGCCCACCTTCTTAAACATTGTTGCCGACTAAGGTCTACAACTCGTTTTCTAAAGAAACTGATAAAGCTTCCAGTGACGATCCCGCTTATTTGGCTTGCAGAAAACTCAATATCAGACTGGACTCAGTGAAGCAAGTTCAAATTCTTTGGTAAATTCAAATTCTTTGGTAAAATTATTAAGTATGTAGTGTTTCATTTCATAGTCAATATCTAGTTACATTTATTTGTTTACAAAACATGTTTATTAAATTCCAGATAATATTTTCAAAGTTATTGGCGAAATTCCATATGTTTGCAAGTTTAAGGCACTCATTATCTGTAAGGTAAAATGCAGAGTTAAAATTCGACATGCGCACACCGCAGATTTAAAGACGTGTATTTATAACAATAAGATATTTTGATAAATCAAACAGTAGTAGATGCCTCTAAAGGACCTAAGGCAAAGGTTAGATTGTAGATGGACAAGCAAATACAAGTGGGCGTGAACAAATAAAACGTCGGCATTCATGTGTAAGCTCAATTTCCCATATTTTTGGCTGTTGGCTAACACTGCCATTTAAATCATGACGTATTTTAAGTAATACATATAAATATTGCAAAATGTTTTAGTTTAAATCCCCTGAATAGGAACAGACGAGTGTAAAAACAATTTAATTTTGAAAACATATAATGTAAAACCTTTTCACAATATATTTGCACGGACCGCTATTTCCAGCTCATATTAGGTTATTTATAACTTACTACTGATTTAGCAAGAGATTTGATATAATTTCATACAATAATTTGACGAGACACACATATATTTTAATGGCTGCTAAATAACAAAAAAGGAATTCAGTTCTACTGAATGAAATACGTATTTGCTTCGAAATATGTATAAGTAGATTTAACAGACTAACACTCGCTTATTATAGTGAGAGTTTTTACATAAGTAAGTATTATGGACAGAGAAAGTCCTCTTCCCTTCCAGGATGTATGTTTTCATATCATGCAGAATCATATACATATGTCTATGTAATTGGAAAATACAATGTAAAATTGCGGAGCATATTATAGCGTCATGTATATTTTGAAATAAATATTTAAATTTTGGTATGTGGGATATTTCTATATTAAGGTGTTTTCCTTTCTTACTGAGTGTGAATGTCAACCTACGATACATACATCACATTAAATAATTTTTATACATACAATTTAAAAATGTGAATTAAAATCTGCATTCTTATCAATATTAAAACCATAGTTGTTACTTTATATTATAGTTATCCAATAACTCAGTTTTCTACGTTTAGTAAACAATAACCGTCATGAGATACTACTTGTATCGTGTATTAAATGTATTTGGTTACAAGTTTTACTGTAGTGCAACCATTATGCGATATCTTAAAATATCATATGTTTGCATTCTTATGGCTACAAATTTCATTAATGTCGTAACCTAGTGTTTAAAACAATGCATGAACTTCCCAGTGGAACATAGGCTTAAACCTGATATAGGCCTAAATACTTGATTTTATGTTTTCATTTAGGACAAAATTTGTTATTTAAACTAAGTATCATTAAAACAAAACAATTGGGCAGTCCTAAAAAACCGATTACATTCTAGGGTATTAAGTATAGGGTCCATTGTACGATTAGATTCAATTACTTCAGTGAAGCGCCTTGGCATAGTCTACTAGGCATCTAAAGTTGCCCTCACTCCTAGAAAGTTCCTCCCAAACTTTAATAATTACGTTCTAAAGAGCGTTTTGTGAGTTTGGTCGTAACCTAGTGTTTAAAACAATGCATGAACTTCCCAGTGGAACATAGGCTTAAACCCGATATAGGCCTAAATACTTGATTTTATGTTTTCATTTAGGACAAAATTTGTTATTTAAACTAAGTATCATTAAAACAAAACAATTGGGCAGTCCTAAAAAACTGATTACATTCTAGGGTATTAAGTATAGGGTCCATTGAACGATTAGATTCAATTACTTCAGTGAAGCGCCTTGGCATAGTCTACTAGGCATCTAAAGTTGCCCTCACTCCTAGAAAGTTCCTCCCAAACTTTAATAATTATGTTCTAAAGAGCGTTTTGTGAGTTTGGTGGCGGGACTGACCACATTCTTGTCACTGTGCGTTTCAACATTGCCCAAACATCATCGATTGGTTAGAAATTTGATCTAGGTGGGCAATAAAGAAAGTCGATATCTGGATGGCTTGACAACAATTTCTGTATACGTAGAATTGTGTAAATGAGAGAAATATCTTCTTAAAACTGGACCACTCCGCAGTATTACGTATTCAGACACTTGGAACCATTATATCATTCATTATATATAATGTGTGCGTGCTATAAAGGTCACTGTTAAGCCGTTCTATGATTCGATTGACTAACCATTCTCCGTATAAAGACATCAAGCTCTGTCATGCAACAGGAAGACTTCCAAAGCGAAGACTAGTTGAAATATAACGTGCATCATGTCACTTTCCCTTAGGCCTGGATACTAATACAGACCCGTTATTAGCCGATATGTATTATTGTACGCTGCCGAAGATACCCGAAGTGGGGCTTAAAATTCTGGCCTGTAGAGAGGCGACATTTTATGATTTGCCAACTGTACTTACACTGTAAATTATTTAATTGTATTTAGTTACAGTATTTGGTTTTTGTGGCTAACATGTCGGTGTAACAAGCATATTTTGACTTCTATGGGCTGTGTCAGGAAAACTAAGGTAGATATAATAATATTTATAAGAGAAAAATTTACTCTGAGGAACGTCTACAAAACTAACTTTGTTTCGTGAAAATATAAAATTATTGTTTTCTCATACTTGAACGACCTTAAAGTAAATTAGAAGGGAACTTATATTGATAAAATTTTATAGGGTTTATTAGTTTTTCAATACAACTAGAGAAAGCAACTTTTAAAATAAAATTGCAATTTTTATTCTGTAATAATAGTTTATCTCAACATGTGATACTTTTCATTGTACTGTGCAAACACATTGTTTTAGTAGCCACTGTTATATGAACATTTTTTATAAATTCAGATTGAAACAGAAATTTACCATTTTTTTATTTTGAAAGTTATAATTTTTTATTTACAATATATCGTATTTCAGGAGATGGTGACAGCAGTATAATGAATAAGTTTTTGAAAGCTTAGCCATATGGTCCAAACGTTACTATCACTAAAATTGAATGTTTAGTAATCACATACTGCGAAATTATCTTCGAAGGATTCTCGGTATCGCACAAAAGACAAAAAATGAAAATGGTCCCGTTTGTCCTGTTCTGTGAAAGTCAGTATCTGACAGACAACTTCGTCTTCGATCGGCAGTGACTGGCGCTATTCATCACAGACATGCTCAAAATGATTTACCAACCGACAAAAAAGTAGAAGAACTGAAACATGATATTTATAATGGACCATACCACGTATTTGGTGAGCATACAGGATACGAGTCAAGAGGTTATTTCTGCAGTGGTTCTAAGGAGAAAGAAGAAAACCTTGTACCATCTCTAAAGAAAGCAGGGATGTGGCAAGAAATGATAGCAGCTCGAAATATTGTTGCACATCATGCTGTTAAGTCTCTTACATAACGTCAATACCAATGCAGCAGAGTCTTTCAATAATGTTGTCTGCAAGTACATTTCTAGTAAGCCAGTAAATGTTTCTTTGAGAGGAGGTTATCAAACCAGAAGTAACTTGTCTGTAATTGCTTACAACTCGGGCCTTCAAACGCAGTAATTTATTCATAAAGGATTAACAAATCACAGTCCTGGAAATGTTACTAAAGCTGACATAGAGTGTAGGGAACGTTCAGCTGAGAAAAGAAAGTGCAGGAGAATAGACAACCCACAAAAATTGAAACGCAGGAAGTTGCAGATGTCAGGTCCTGACAGCGAGTATGGCTGTGTTGAAGTAGGATTGCCCGACATGGAGCCAGACGTCTATGCGGAAAAGACCGCTGAGTTTCTTGCCCGCCTGCATCTAACAGATAAAGACTGAGGTGATCTTCAAATTACTACCAAGTGTCAAAGTGATTCTCTTCTTTGGAAAGTGGAGTGCCTCAAGCGACTGACAGCATCTCACTTTGGTACAATTAGTAAAATGAAGACATCCACCAAACGAGCTAAGTCTCTTGTAAATATTTTGTACAGCAAGTTTTCTGGGACATCAGCCACGAGATATGGTTTGGAAAATAAAAGAAATGCTATTGAGGATTTTAAAGTTAACAGTGGTGAGTAGGTAGTTCGATGTGGCTTATATGTCGATCAGGATTGCCCATGGCTCGCGGCATCGCCTGATGGTCTTGTTGGAGTTGATGGAATTCTTGAAGTTTAATGTCCTGCCGGAGCCTCAAAGCTAACACTAGAAGAAGCAGTCAAAGAGAAGAAAGTTACATTTTGTAACATTGTAGACGGCAAAATGATTTTAAAGGAAGAACATGTGTACATGTACCAAGTACAGGGGCAAATGCATATTACAAATCGAAAGTATTACTATTTTGTTCTCTGGACACCACGTGGATCACTAGTCCAAAAGAATGAAAAAAAAAAAAAAAAAAAAAAAAA
>PNEQ01051007.1:0-10749 GCA_003012365.1 Medauroidea extradentata
TTTAAAAGAGTTCCTAGCAGACAGTAGAGGAGGGGTTTCCGCTCGCCATCTTGGTGGCTTGTGGCGTCCTTTTCCTCGCCCCAGTTGTTGAGTGTCTCTTGTGCTAAGTGGACGTGTTTTCGGGAGCAGAGAGAGTGATGCGGGATTATGGTGGTCGTTGGACTTGGCGTCCGAGGCGAAGCTGCCTCCGCGTCGGTAATTGAGTAATCGCAATGACTTAAGCTTTTCTTTTTTTTTATATATTTTTTTTGTGGAGTCCCGTGTACAGTAGCAACGACAGACACGATGAAGAGGAGGCGAGTTGCTGTTATTGCATTGTTTACGAGATCGTAACTTCGGTTTGCCGCAGCACCATTATCATTCGTCTCATGTTCCTGTGAGATGGCTTTTCGCGCAACAACGTAAATATCATACATGTTGGGAACTCTTTACGATGCCGGCCTGACAAAACGGTAGCGCTTCTGAGGCACGATGCTCTGGAAGCATCCAGGTTGTTTTTCTTTGCCGATTTACTGACTGCCACGCGCGCTGTGATGCCATCTACAGTGTGCAAAAAGGCTAAATAAAATCAAGTTTCTGTTCCGTAGCACGCATCTCTTTATTCATTCAGGGTTCGAACCCACTATTTTCCCTGAGAAATTAGAGTGTGTTTCGTACCGACTGGTGTTCAGTCGTGAGCTACGTGGAGCTGTGTGTGTGTGTCCCAATCACATTCGGTAGCTCACTGCGAGGTGGGGCCGAGTGGGGCATCATATATATTTTGCGACACAAGCGTGATGGGCAGACAGTACCATCACATTACTTTAAAATGTGATCACAATATTTTAAATAATCTGCAAAACATTACTTTTCTTAATAGTAATAAATCACAACCAATACACTTGGTTGGCTTTGTAAATTTCAGCTGATTACAGGAAGTATGCACTATCATCTTATATCACTCTTACAAAAATATTATACACTCCTTTGGAACAACGACGAGAATGACCTAAACACTGGGTACACCTCATTGGACCAACAACGAAGGTGCCCCAAAAACCAACAAACTAAAACAACTTCTTCACATAAACCTTCTCTGCATAATACCCTTCCTTTTACAGCACTCCCCTTTTACATCAAGTTAACAGCCATCAACGACCACGAGATGGTAAACAACAAAAAAAAAAAATACAAACAGACCAAGCTTTTACAACAATTTATTTTTCTGCCAAACCAACACATCAAATAAACCCTTAGGTGTCCTAGCCTGTTGCTACTAGTCGAGCAGTATAAACTGAAAGTTGCCGCAAATTCATGAATATGTTATGTCACTCATTGTTATTTATCTTTTATGATTCTACATGATAAGAAGTCTATAATTAGATCCATGTTCACAATATTCAGCAAATTAATAAATAAACAAGTTACAACACTATCATGCTCAGTCATGATCACTTTAAATGGAACTGAATTAATTTGACACCTAATATTGACTCAACTTGCAACTATCTTAACATAATTATTATTGTAGTTTACTACATAACTCCAAACAGCAACTCACAACAAACAACAGCAGCAATGTAATTAGTAAATTAGTTTGTGTATCAGAGACAAGTGTGGTATTTTCTTGGTGGTGTTTTCAAGGTTCAAACAATAATGTGATAACAGAATTTAAAAATACAATGCTATTCTATCTCTGTTGTCACCTCAACTCTACAAAGGTTACATCTCACTTGTATGTATATTCATTCATCACTTAACATTTGTTATACCCAATTCATCTCACAAAAAAATATAAAATTTGAACTGTAATTTTACTATGTCTAGGCATAATTTATGGCACCACAACAATAACAAAAAAAATTACAACATTCTTTACTTACAGTATTTCCTTCACACACTTGCCTTACATTCTGCGACCACAGCTAAATTTCACATCTATCCATCTTTTCTTCATATCAAACTTCAATAATCCTCAAAAGCAATCAAAGCCAGATTAGCATTCACTTTTACAAAGGTAATTAACTACTAAGGTACACATTTCATAACAAATTCAACTGATACCATTAATACTTCAACTACTTATTGTGATCAACCCTGAGAAGAACACTAATAATACCAAATGACTTTATCACTAATACCGTTATTTTACTTGTTCAAACTAACCATATTCAAATCAAAAACTTCCAAAAAAAAAAAAGAGAGAGAGAGAGAGAGAGGAAAAAAAAAGTACAATTTGATATATAGCAGCACACAAATTTTCACTTTACATTATCACCTTAATTACACTTCTAAGCATTAATTTTTTTAACAAACTTCCAAAACAAAGCACCTAATTCCCTATTACTCATTAAATTTCAATAGTACTGGGAGGCTGCATTATAACCTCTTACCACTCAAACACCATTACTATTTCACAAATGCATACAACAACATATACTCTATAATTACTTAATGTGTACCTATTTGCACCACAACGAGGCACCCTTCCAACAATCATAAAACAAATATCTGCCTATTTGCATCACGACGAGGCCACAACCATAATAAAACAATACACCTGCCTATTTGCACCACGACGAGGCTAAATTCTACAAACATCATCATCTTCCTTAATACCAAACACAGGGCCAACCTTATTTGCACCACGACGAAGGCTCCCAAATCACCATAACATAACCTCACAACGTCGACGCTTCTTACTCAACACATGATTCATGCCTCCATTCACACACCTTCTCCAACTACAACCACTTCCTCCTTCCATTACTCCTTTGCAGCACTCCCCTTTACATTATACTAATTTAATAATAACCACTATTATATTATCCAGTTTCCAACCTGAAATTCAAAACATTAACTCCCTTGACATATTCCAACTACCACAATTCTCTATAATGCCTTATATTCACCACATTTTAACTCTGAAACTTAACTTACAACATTTGTTTACACTGCTGCTACACCTCAAGTACAGGTAAGTTTATAATTTTCAAATTTAATTTCTTAAATAATAATTATTTTCTCCCCTGCTTTATTAACTTCTGCTTAATTAAACTCTGCTTATACACATTACACCAACTTCACTACTTGTTTACGTTACCGTAAATTATTTCTCAAACCTCTGCATAATAAACCTCAGGGTTGACCAATGTCATGAAATTTCTAATTATGTATCTATACATTACCAAAGTTTTATATAAAAAAAAATTTCATATTTCAGTTACTTCTACCTTGCCCACAAAGTGAAAAACTATATAAACAAGCTTACTCAAACTTCACAAAAATCAATATTATTAATGTACTGAAGGTACCATACCCACATAATAATTTTACAAAATTGTAAACGTTTCATTAATATTATAAGAATACACATGTTTTTGTACCCAGCTGAATAGGTCCCTCACTCGACACACTCCTCTTGCTCCTCTGAGCACAACACAAGGTACACACTGTCAACCCTAACCTTTATCTTCACCTTTCCCCGTGTCCACTCCTGCACCCCCCATCTCTCAACACACATCTGCACATCCAGCTTCCAAACACACACTTCACCCCCCAGTTCTTCCTGGCCTGCCAACGTCACTGTATCTAGGTGCCATTCCTGCACCCCCCACTGTTCTTCCTCTCTCACCTCAATAATGCCATCACACCCTTTCTCTGTCCCCCAGAATGCTCTGTCCATTTCCCATTTCTGTAGATTCACCCCCCAGTTACTAATAAATTTGCCTTTTCTTGGTCTACTCTCATTCTTTACACAGTCACTATCCTGAATCACCTTAACTACAAACTCATCTGACACAACATTGATTTCTTTACTAGGCCTAACCTCACCTTTACTTTCCTGCACCTCTGTCACATTCTGAAACTACATTGGACACTGCATCCAGTTTCTTAGCTTCCACTTTCTGTTCAATATTTTTACTAGGTTTAGTTGGTTTTACACTAAATGCATCTGCACAGCTCCTAATTGCACCAATCACCTCTTCCTTAAACTCCTTAGCTTCTCTCCTCAGTTCTCTAATTTTATCTACCAGTGTTTCAGTAAGTAATTCAGCTTCTACTAGTGCCCTAGTTTGTGCCGCCAACATTCCGTGTATTATTTCAAATAAATTTTTATTGGTAGATGCCATGCTTCTAGATTTTAACTCTCACAACTTCATGAAATAGATAATGTGTGTTATTATTTTACCTGCATTTATTTATAAGAAAAAAAACTATGTTTACGTTCCTTTTGATGTTTTCTCTGTAACTTATGGCATAAAAAAAACAGAACTAACACGATGCACTAGTTTACTCAGCTAACTTTGGCTACCTGCCCGCACTGGTACACACTAAGTTATTGTTTCTGCTTCCTTCTTCTACTAAATTACCTTGCAGCTCTTCTACTTACTCGGGTTGTCTTTTTTTCTTCTTGCTGACGTGACCTGTTTCCTGTACCGCCGGCGACTGCTACTGCCGCTGTCCTGGCACTGGAAGGGCTGGTTGTTGTTGCGGGTCCTCCCCCCCCCCCCCCCGAGGTACTTGTAATCGCTCAGGTCCCTGTTCACGGCGACAGAATGTAGTGGGGTCTCCTCTTCTTCTCTCCGTGTGTGTGTGCTGTTGTGTTTATTTGTTGTTGGAGGTTATGACGTCCCTGTACCTGGGAGCCAGTTGTAAGTGGGCTGTTCGTGTGTGTTGTTTAGTTTAGTTAGTTACAGCCCTTCCTCCTTGTTCCTTGCAGCTACCTTCCATTACCGGCAGCAGCTGATTACGGCGAGCGACGACTCTGACAAGTCCTCCAGAAATTAAAAGTACTTCTCTTTGGTTTTACATGCCCGGATAGCCTGAGGTATTTCGAACGGTGTTCGTGTAGAGAGAAAACATTAAGTGCACACATAAAAAAAAAAAGAAAAAGTTTCAGTTTTGTTTTGTTTATTAATGGTTCACCTGTTGTACATAGAACAATCGTTGCTTAACCACTTAAATTCATTCCAGTAACCGTTTCAGCTTAACAACATAAATATTAATAGGTGATATCAGTGCTTGACTTGACGTAGTCTAGAGTGTTCGTCCAGGTCTTTCGGCAGTCGTGATTGATATGCCTGGGTTTGCTCTACAAGCAACCAAAAAAAAACTACAGAATACACATTGCTAGATTCCCGACGGCGTAGTAAAAAAACCGTAATATCCACTTGTGCATCTGTTTAGTGCACCTACCTACTTGGACATACTAACTAGTCAAAAACATAAACAGAAAAAGAACATCGCCGGCAATACCACCCACTTTACTCGTGAATCCGTCCTCTAGACTTCACAGCCCCTCTACCATATCTAACACGTCCTCTTCCTCCCGTCATGACGCTCCAACTAAACAAAACACTCAGCCCGCCATCTCCCGGCGACCGTTCCCTGGCTCCGATGGATCACAACTAACTTTCCTGGGCGGACACTCTTGACTTCCTCGGCCGAGCGGCGGAGGGATACATCAGGATCCAACTTGCCTCAAAAGCTGGTTAATTGACGTTTACTAAGGAAGCAAACTATGTATAGGCGGTTCGGAATAAAGTGAGCACTCGAAAAAGCCCTGCTAAAGATCTATTTCCAGCCAATTCGTATCTTTCCACACGTAACGGCTAACAACGGGAAAAGTCTAACCTCTTGGGACACTTCACTTGAAGTTTGCGCGTGTAAGATAAATTGTTCAGTCGATAGGTACCTATATAGTTTGATAAAAAAGAAGTTTATTAATTATATAAAATACAATTATATCGCGATCAGGTGATTTTGTTTCAGTATTGTTGTATTTAAATACGAATAAACACGGAACTATGTTGTGTTATTTCGTTGCCAACCATACAAGCAGTAAAGTGACTATCGGTAATGTTGAATTATATGCAGTAACAGCTATTGATATTTTTCAAAGGTTAAATATTTAGTGTTCACTTTATTCCGAACGGCCTATAACGTAGTTACTGATAAATTTACAAAGCGTTTCATTCCATCATACCAGGTAAATACTCCTTAACTTTATTAATTGGGGATGTGCAGCATCATCAATCTGTCGCGGATCACCACCTTTTTAGTGTTGTTGCAGATGGCAATACCACCCACGTCGATCTGCAGAGCCCCCGCATTCCCTCACGTCCCTGTATGTGCCTCCAAGCGAGTGAATTCTGACCTGCCTGCCAGATAAATCCATCCTAATACAGACTAGCTCAGAGCTTATTTGAAATTTTAAAAGCCAGCACTTCTCTGTACGTGCTTCTAACCAAGAGAACTTTGACCAGCCTGCCAAATAAATCCCATTCCAGGAGAAGCAAGCTAAGAGGCCACATGAGATTCAAAAAATCTAACCAATGCAAAATATAAGAAAAAGTAACTGAGAAAAGTTGCTTGAAATTAAATTAGCTTTAAAAAGAGTCTAAACATGATATGACTCATACCAAATTGACACGTAAAAATTTAATACTTTTCTCTTGCCTTAACAGCTCAAATTTAAATTTTGAATAAAATTTTAATGTTAATTTATCTATTAGCATCCCCAATTAATATGTTGGATCCCGCCGTATACATCCTTATCCCTGGTTAAGTTGGCCTACTTAATTTGTTATAAACAACACAAAAAAACATTAATTAAGACAAACAAAAAATAAATTTGAATTCACTGTAAGATAAAGCGGCCAAGTAAGTGCTACGTGCCAGTGCACGTCACAGTATCGGTCGCCAGCGATGAGCGACGTCAGCTGCTAGTGCAATGTTCCCGACGCTTGCATCAAGACTCTGGCTGACGCTCGACGCTAAGCGTCATGTCGCTCTATTGTGAAAACAGCTTTATGCTAAATATATAATCACTTAGACAAGAGAAACTATGAGATCCATTCACACATTTTCATAAATTAATATTGTTACTCTCGCATATAAAGACTTTGTCCATCATTCCCTCATTTGTGCATCATTCCCTCACAAATTATTTGTAATAAAAAATCATAACTTTTTTATTTTCAAGTGATTGATCCCTCATAATAATTTATAATTATTTATGCATTATAGAATTAGCTGTATTAAAAAAATCAAGCCCAAATATATAAACTTTGTGAAACAATTTTCAATATTAGAATATGTCCTGTTATCAGAGAATTACCAGTTTACATTTCCATAGCGACTGATGACGTGGGCCGATCAAAAGCTGTTCACAGACACGGCCGCATCAGCTGTTATTTTCATGATTTTATTTTGTGTCACATTACTAAACGAAAGTGTTTAGAAGAAAAATAATTTTTGCTGTGTTCATATTTCTTCTTTATAATTAATATGACATACATTTCAACTAATTTTAAATTTCACGCAACTCCCCCATTACGTACAGGATGGAAGAGGTTATGCCAGGGCCATAAATTTGACTAGGGCTGAGGAAACTTTCGTGGGGAGTACCATCGATCACCTGATGCCTGCGTCGCATAGTCATCAGTTTGTTCGTGCGCAGGCTACTACTTTCGAGGACCTGTATGGGTTGGATCTTCATATGGAGCCGGAGTTGTAGTCGGAACGCGAATTTCATCGTTTGGTTCCTCCTGTGTCACAATTTGATGTTTCGGGTACACCCTCGGATTTAAGTCTGTTAAGGTTCCCCGTGGATGAGCGCGAATCGTGTCTTTAGGCGCGATCAATGGTGATGTTTGCAAGCCTTGTGCAGGTAATGTTGGTTTTGGTGTCAGAGGCGTGAGAACTAGATGTGGCATTTAAGCCTGTTTACTTTTTTTTCTGGAACTTTGATAAGGTGTTGGGGAATAGAAATGTCAGGGATAGTAGATCTCATGCAGTAGTAGTGCAAAGTAGCAATGTCTACGTCGTTTTCTTTTCGCACGATACAGTATTTAAAATCATACACTCGGGAACCAGTACTAAAACAAAAAAAAACGGACACTGTAGTAACATAATCTTGTTAAAATATCAAAATTGACGTTTGTATCCTTTTGTTATGCTAGGAATGAGCACTCATGTACATCCAGTAATGTAAATGTTGACCTGCTTTACCAAAAAATTTAATACAGTACGAATGAAACTCTTTTCTTTTAATAAACATAACCAGATATTAAAACACACCCTCAAAATTTTGTTGACGAATTATAAGACCACGCACAGCAGCAGTAAGCAAGAAGTAGCGGCGAGTGCCACGCCACAGTAAGTTGTGATTTGTGCAAGCCTCAAGCGCTGCCAGGAAATAGTCATCTAACTTGAACTGCAATGTACATGTTAGTACCTTAAGTTTTTCTGAGACTGTGTCCTAACTCATTTACAATTCATATTCCACATTAGCAGTGGCCTTTAACAACTGGCCTCAAACAAAGTAATTTGCTTGCACCAGAAACAGAATGCATTTCATCATATTAAGTTAAATTTCTGTCTAAAAATTTGGCTGTTTGTAATACTTCAGTTAGTGAAAGAATTGCACTAATTTTTATACCTATAAGCTTACTAGGTGTTTAAAATAAGAATATTGTAACTTCTTTCTCAGTCATAAAAAAATACATGATAATACATCAAAAATCGCTTGTAACTAGATTAGGATACAGTTAATGCCGAACATGACTTAATGTAACCTACCACTTTTTGTCATAGAATGTTCAGAAAGATATGGAGGCAGGATAAAAAAAAAAAAAAAAGAAATAGCTAGAATGTTATTTCGGGGGGACATAATTTACAAAAATGTTGTGTTTAGAGAAAAATGTCAACGGATGTTTTAACTTCTTATGCGACAAGAGCATTAGGTTGACACTGAACTCATGAAGAGTATCTTCCATGTCATCACCACTAGTGTTTCCTTACTAGTTTCAGCTGATCTGTATGTTTCTTTTGATTTGTGCCGTATTTTTGTTGTGATTTTAGTGCGAAATATAAAATATGGCATTAATAAAAATGGTTTTACTATGTTGTTAAAATGAAGATGAATTTAACAATTGATATTTAAGTAAAAACCTACATAGTGTTTGTGTGGATAAATCAAATACAGCATACATTATAATATATTTTTTTATGTTGAGAAATAGTCACACTTTGGTCCAAAATTATATATCATATTTTGTGTGACAAAATAAAAGCAATTAGAAACTTGCAAGTTCCTTTCAATGAACTTGAACTGGAACTAGTTACATTTTCTAAACTCCGTTCACTCTTACCTGAGTTTTAGGATAAACAAAGCAAATTATAAACATGTGCGATCACCCTTAATTACACGGCCTCCTTTAGGAGAGTTTTACGTGATTTCTGAGTCCAGGTTGTCTTGGGTCTCTAGAGGGTTTTTTTCCTGGGTTTCCAGTAGTCTCGAGGATTTCGGCTTGAGTGGTAAATGGTGGAAGCCCCAGTTGACGGTGCCGGCGCATTCCCTTTCCTCTTCGGGCCTCCCACTCCACTGGCCATGGAGGGGTAGGCCCGGGAGGGGAGGGGGTGGTCTGGTTCCGTTGACTGGCGGTAGGGGCGCGCGCGTCGGCAAGTCGAGCTGGCGGCCGCTCGAGCAATGAAAGCTCACTCTTGTGTCGGGCGTGGACTAGGAAGGGTCGGTGAGGGGAAGCCACCCTCATTTTGAAAAAGGGATTAACGAGTGTTGATGGACGGTAACCAGGACTTCTTGGGTGCGCTCTGCTTCGTTTGCCAAGGTGGGAAAGTGCAATGCCGTGGGACGTTGCGGCCGTGTGGTGAGGCCGCAAAATTGACTGCATTTACGACGTGAAATGGGTGAGTCTCCCCTGCTTGTTTCTGAGCCGACCCGAATCGTCACCCTGAAGGTCCATCCAACTAGGGCAAAATAGCAAACTTTAGCTTCCCTCCTTTTCCTGTGTGTCAAGCTGAGCCGCCAACGAGGCCGGGAGAGCCGCATAACGGCAAACAATGTCAAGGTGCCTGGAATTGCGCGGTCCGATGAGCTGATTATAACTAAAGGTCGCCCTCAGACAAGGAGATTGTCTCTATGATCTTCTGATTTCCCTGAAATTGCTGGAGACTAACTAAACCCTTTAGGAATATTATGAGTGTTGTTAAGGTTTTGTGGTAGAAAACTCGATGCGTTTGATGTCGTAATTGTGATAATTATCTGGCCCTTTATTGGTATGTGGTGGGCAGTTGACAGGATTTGAGAGTGTGTAAAATTGAACTGTGCGCATTTAGAACCCGTTTGGATGTAGGCTTAACATTGTAACGTCTTGTACATGTAAAAAAGTACCTGAATATATATTGGTGATTAGTGATCTTGCCCGAGTTTTCTTTGTTCAAGAATGCAGTTACTTTACCCTTGCAACCTACATCTATAAGGATAGGTAGGAGTGTTGCTGAGTCTTGCCATGTATGTGTGAGCTTATCCGTGGGGTTAGGCCTTCGGAGTGTTTGTTTTTTTTGAGGCCTTCGGCTGAGTAGAGAGTATATTGGGCCATTAACGGCTCAATTTCACTGCGCCACTCTGCTCCCTTATGGGGCAAGTGGTTTATTTGTTTTGATGGAATAGAGCATTCTTGAACAAGGGATTGAAACTCGTAACTGTGTTTATTGTATTACGCCTGGTATTAATTTTGAAAGGCTAATTTGATCAGGATATCGCAGCTTTTCTCGTAGGCATGTCGGCACCATCGGACTTTTTGTACCGCCTGGGGCGGCCCGATTTAACTCTGTATCTAAACGAACGAGGGCTTGTAGTTTCAGAGGATGAAACAACTATCGAGTTACGTCAAAGGGCGATAACGTGGTTTAAGGAAGAGGATGAGAGACGAAAGATAGTAGGGCGCGAAAATTGGGGTCTGG
>PNEQ01051008.1:0-10748 GCA_003012365.1 Medauroidea extradentata
CTCCTTTGTCACTCCTGCTAGGCACACCTGCCGTAACCCTCCTAACAGACAACCTCACTGTAAATCGATACTATCTCTGGTCACGTCCATGATCTATGTACAAAAATTATAAAATATCACAAAATTCAAGGCGGGTCATGGAAGCTCTGGTGCAAAGTGCAAAGAACAAACACTCATTTAATACATAGATTATACTAAAAAAACAATAATAATTTATAACATGAATACTTTAAGCCAAAGACATCACCGCTGTATGCCTTGGAAGCAAGCATATCAACAAAACAATGAAAATTTACTAAAGCCTTTAACATAGCAAACGCTATGTTACAGTATATAAATGAAAATTATTTCGATATAAGTTTAAAAAAATTAGAACAGTAAATATTTTAAAGGAAAGTTAGATTATTTTCACCAGGAATTCACTACAAATCTATTGAGGAAAGTGTTTCGCGGAAGGCCTAGCAGGAACTTTAAAACTATATTTAGTAGAGTTCCACTTTTTTTCGTAGATTTTTATGTTAAGCCGATTACACAGCCGAGAGTAGTCGGCAGATTTAAGCAGGAAGAAACAGTGACGTAACTTTCCAGTTACTGTGCTTCGCTGTTGGAAATTTCACTCGCAAATAAAAAAAAGTTAACACTAATATAATTCCCAGAACTCTACCTGAAATCACTGACATCCCGTCTTTTTGTTTACGGATATTATTGCATTTGTTTCTTTTGATCCTACAGTACATTTTACCTGTGTGAAAATATGTTTTGTTACTAAAAACAAAAAACAGAGATACTTTAAGGCGAAGTGGAAAAGTAAAATTAAAACGATTCCGAAAGAATACACTCCCAGAAAATATAAGTTTTATAGTACGATATTTTGATTTTATTTAAATTTTTCCGTTTCACGCTAAAATATTTGCATTTTACCTTATTTTCTTCAGTACACTTACAAAACGAAAATTATTGCTCTAAACGTAAACACATTCTCGTGAGTTAAAATACATTGCTGTAAACTCGAACGCTGAAAATTATTTTCGCAAGGGTAAAATATGTTAGTGTAAATGTATGTATCCGAATTAAGGAATAGTTCTACACATCACAATCCCTGTAATTTGATCTGTTCCTCCTGGTGTGAACTTGACACACATCATATTTTTGCTGATATGTAGCTAATTTTTCCTCATACATTAATTTTTTGTTCACTCCTAGGATATGATACCAGTTTTCATATCAATATTATAAAATAGGATTACTTCTGACAGATTTAAATTTCTGTGTATTTTTAAATATTTTATGATAGAAGAGTTTAGACAAAATATGAAACAAGATTATATGAACCAATGTGATAGCAAAATATAATAGTTCTATGTGAATCAAAAGTAAGTACTAAATATAGCTATCAAGAAGAAAACTATTTCAGATATAGTCAATATAACTCTGTGACTCACACACATACATACATGAGTGTATGGTTATAATATATATATATATATATATATATATATATATATATATATATTTGTATATATAAAATTGATTAAAATACGCGTTTGCGTGTTTATGTGTTACAATATCTGCATCGTTTTTACCACCTTTCCAGCAGGCCAATACTGTACTAGTTTACCATCGTTACACAGCCAGAGTAAAATAGAATAATTTTCATGTTTTATTTTCAGTAATTTGTTGCAGTGAACGTAGCTCGCAGGTAGTGGAAAGCAGTTTTACCAGGGCTCACTAATAAAGAATTTTACATTTTAAATCTTAGCATTTTACTTAAAATTTACGTCACCTGAAATCTTTATTATAATAATATACTGCTCGTAATTATTATCATTCCATAATACGTTATATTTTAGTATATTAGATTGTTTATATGTATATTACTACCCGTTAGCTTTTGTATTCAAGAAGTGAATTGTTTGTAGTAATAAATCTAAAAATGTAAATGCCTATAACAAAATTTAATTTTCGAGACGATATTACTTATTACATTCCTAATCGCGTTTTATTTACAGCCAGCTTTATTTCAATTATTCAGCTAAATAAAATATGGATACATAGAATTATTAGCTGATTGTTTGAAGTAAAACATGAATAATAAATATTTTTAAAATTAAGGCCACGACCTTTAATTTATTTCTGATAATGGCAAATATCTCAATTATTTTTAAACCAAATGCTTTGAAAAAAAAAATTTTGAATGTTAACAGTAATACGATGCACAATTCACATGGAGCGTTTTTTTAAATAATGTATAGTTTGTCAGTAAAAAATTATTTTGTTTCATTTTGGCTTACGTTAGCAACAAAATTTATTATAATTTAGGGGGGAAAATCTAAAAATCTGTTTGGTGTATTGCAACAGAAAAATTCTGATGCAAACAATGATATATAAGTGTTAAAACTGCCAGAATACATTTTTGATATACATATCAGGTTGTGTGTCAAAAATACTTTCGAAATCACTGCGAAATGAAAGATCATGGCCTTAAGTAATACATTTTGTGATATACCTAAATATTTGTTTCAGTTCTTGTCACTGAAATGAAACTCAACCTGTTTTGCAACAAAATATGTGTTACTCTCTATTTGTAAGAAACACGGCTTAACTTTAAAATATCACCCCTGATAACTTATAAAATGCCATAAATTGTTACCAAAAACCCGAAAATACTAAAATAACCAATGGGTTTTCTTTTCAGTTTAAAATAAATTGGTGGGATAGTATACAAATATTTCTTGTTTTTACATCATTTTAAAGTCCACAGTTGCGTATGCAAGTGATTAAAGTATTTATTTGTACAACAATACATCGGTTTTATCAATACTTGCTGTTTACCTACGCGAATGTTTTTGTCTCTCTCTGCGTGTGTGTCCCTGAAAACCTTCTAACCCAAAAACTGAATTTGTTCAAACGTGCTACAAAAATAATATTTGGCCAAAATATTAAAACATTAATATCTCCGACTTCATTAAAAATACTTTCGACTCTATCCGATAACCCATTCGACAGTTTCGTATCAAAAATGGTGTTGTAGGTCAGACGTGTTGGAAGATCATGCAACATGGTAAAATATATTTTATGTTAGGAAAATGATCGACCTAATATAACTACCTTTAATATTTTGAGAGATTATCATAACGCTTGGATTTGAGTTGAAATTTATAGTAGGTCGCTAGTTTGAAAGATAGCACAATACAAATAAATATGTTTTTATATTTCGGGAACTACTGGATTGAGGGTGATAAAAATGTTTTACGTCGATGTATTATTATATAACCAAAAATTAATATAACGGTAATTTTTTAAGTTAAGCTATTTTGGAAAAGAGGATTGCATGAATAAATAAAGTTTCTATTTCATACTACGATATACACTGCATTGATTATAATCACATTCAAATATACAATAGTTTATTAGTAAATTTTTGAATTTCAGAGGTTTCATGATAATTGATCCACCATTTCCGAGAATATCGATAACTACAAAGGTAAGCACTTTATGTAAGATTTTAAGAATTAATATACAGTTTTACAGAAAGAAAATACCAGGTGAGTATAAAAATGCCTAAAAATTTAAAGCCTGGTTAATAACGAAATCGATGGAATCAAATCTTAGTTTGCGTATCAGGAAGATAGTTCCGGCTGCTCCTGGTGGTCACAATGGACTTTTATTAATATATATTATGGTTCAGTAGTTAGTTTAATTGGTATACCAAGTTTGTAGATTGTGTGGTCGTGATAGTAAAAACTTATTAATTTGGCGTATTTATACACTGACAACTTGACATTTCAACATGAAAGCTTCATTTTCGATGGACTTATTATTGCATGCCTGCCATTTCGGAAGAAAGTAGCGTATGAATAGATTAATAATCCCGTAATTATTTAATAAATCACATCAAAATTATAATTTTTGACAGTACATCATCCAAGTTTAGTGATATGTTTTGAAAAGTACAAGACATACTTAATAAGATGCAGTTTATTTTTGGCAGGTGTCAAAAAACTTAAATTATAGAGGTACAAAGTTTCAAAGACGCCATTTTGAAGAATACGAATCATGAATTACTGAATTGATAAATACTTATAATATCCGAGAAATAACAAAAAATTATTTCTGTTACATTCCACTTGTTACAGATACTACCACAAGTATCATTCTTAACACAGTTACTTCAACGTCTTAAGTTTTTTTATTGGCTTCTGTACATGCCTTTTATAATTGGTTGAAATAAATACGTTGTAAGATATGCAATAAGAATCAAACTCCGTGCGTGAAAAAAATTTATTACTTACAAAAAACAAAACCAGCTTCTACTTGACACCGCCTTACTATATAACAGATGAAATATAGTACTTCACGGATTCCTCTTATACTCGGCACATAAACAAACTTTAAAATAAATAATGTGTGCTGATTTTAAGTACTTGATATTTTTTAATTGACAACAATAAGAGGTTTTGTATGCCGACTTACTGTATCAATAACGCCATTTCACTAATTCGAACCACATGTATAATTCAAATAAGTATTAAGTACACACAACATGTGTACCAGCAGTTAGTATTTTGGAGGATATTTTGAATTTTGGAAATTATTGCTCCAAAGGAAATTTATCTTCAGTGTCTTATATTATGAACTCTGCGCCGATTTGGAACGAATTTGGCATATCAGTTAAACTCTAAAAAGTATTGTTAACTATTCGTTTAAAATTACTTGTACACAATTTGTGAACGACAGTCAAAAAGTAAATTGGGTTATCTGATCTAAGATTGAGGAAATAGTTTTTTTTAATTATTGCAGTTGACATTTTATAAACGTGGCCTCACTTTTCTACACCCCTATCGTAAGTCGCTTACATATACAATGTATAGAGACACTGCAAAATCGTGAAAATGTTTAAAATAGCTTCCAATGAACTGTATTATGTTAACCGTGACACGTGCGAACAGTTTTGGGACAAATCACACACGCTGTGTGTCCAAGCTGTACAGTTCTAACTTGGTCTGCGGTACAGAGAGAAAATGCTACAAATAAACGATAGCCAATGTTGATACGAAACGTTAAGTGTTATATATATCACGTTGGAGTCTAGCAAACAGTCAACTATTCCCGCGATTTTCCAGTGTCTCTAACAATATGTCCTGAGATGGATGGGAAGGAAGCACACCACGTGACTCCTGAGCGAATATGAAGACGAAACTGTAAGTGGCAAAATGTCGTACGACGATATTATGTTGTGTGCGCAATGTGGCAACATAGTACGAAGTTAATTCCCCATTTGCACTGCACATGTATCTTACTACCACTGTTCTAGCTAACATAGTATTGGCGCGGGTTCAAATCCCAGGCAATTGAAAAATGTTTGTTAGATCACTTGACGCAAGGTACATGGCAAAGAACTACACGGACTTTTAGTGCAAGAGGTAAGTTACTTAGTATATTGGTTGCATAATTATACACGAAAATTGTCATAATACATATTTCCACTAAAATTTCTTTTCTCCAAATTCCCGCACTATTCACAGGATGTGCTAATACGCCCATTTCATGGCCACCTGTATATTAATCAGAAAAATGTTATCTCCAGGCATCGAATTTTACATATAACTCATTCGACTCGTTCATATCCTATGCTTAGAGCTTCCGATCTTTGGCGAAAAATAATTACACCATCTTGCTTTAGTGTCCTGCAAACACATCTGCAACTTTGCTTCATGGTTATTAGTAGGGGACGGAAAATTTCGTGGATTCAATTACCATTATGTTCGAATGTACTATCCTATACATACTCAAACCCCGACCATTTGTCCATTATCTACTACTCACTGGAACAACAGACAAGTAACAAATATACAGGGTTCGAATACGCATAGTACAATGGATTATGAAATTTTTAAATGTTTGTTGCAATGGGAGTTTACAATAAATTCTTACAATGGATTATAACGTGCGAGTCATCGAATCCGCGAAATTTTCCGGCCCCTGGTTATTAGGTAGCATGAATTTGTGCAGAGGCGTCACTCGTTTGACTGTGCCAATAAGAACCATATTGCTGAGATACCACACGTCTGTAATTTGCGGGTAGAATCCCCAAGGCGCCGAGAGTTAAAAACATCCAATCTATGACCACGAAGCAGAGTTGCAGATGTACACATATGGTATTGAAACAAATTTGTGCAATACTCTTGTTACAAAACGAAGTCAGTTGCTGTGCCAACGACCAATAATTACATCATTTAAAATATTGCTTCTTTCCCGTACCGACGTTTGTAACATGCAAACCTAGTATTAAATCTTTGGATGAGTTTTACCCTTAATCGATTAAAACCATACAAACTAAACTTGCTTTTAACAAATTCAAATAAATTCAATAAAAAATCACTAACCGTTTCTAAACATTACAAAGCACACTCTGTGTGGCCAATTGTGTTTACCAACTAAAAAAAAAAATATACAATTATATTGAAAACCACGCGTGACCATTAAGATTCATTAATACTAGAAACTCATCTGACGTATCAAATGTTATCAACGTTAGGGAACAATTACCAAATAAATACATTGCTATAAAAATCATTATATCTGCAGGTTTTACTAAACGGAAATATATTTCCACCATAAGTATATGTTACAAAGTTTGTGACATTACGGAGTGTTTATTTATTATTTGTGTTTTCATAAACAATAAAAACACACAACAAAGCAATTAACTTTTAGTTTCGTTGATAATATTCTCTGGAATTCATTATCTTATGTAATTCAGTAGATGGGTACATCCCTACACTTAATAGGTTGTGGTTTTTCTACAAACGCAAACTAAGTGTGTTTTACTTTCCGAAACTCAGAAATGAAATTACCGAGAAATTTTGTACAGTAAAGAATATTACGTTCTGTCAACCGTCTTCAAGGATAGCGTTCGTTCTGTAGTGCTCAAGACATGACTCATCGCTAAAATTTTGAAGGGTATGTTAATGAGTGACAAAGCAGTACACATTACGCGGATTCGACTAAATGTTTACTGTTTACGATAGGACGCAAGGAACAATTCCAAGAAAGAGTTGAATTTTCCTTTACTATGATATACTTTGTTATGAATTGTTTTGCAAGATATATTCATCACCTAATTCTTTCGACTGAAATATTACACATTACCTGCTCTCATCAAATAGTTTTGTTCGAATAATTTTTTTCAGCTTATTTAAATTTACGTTGTATGATAACTCAAAAACTCCATTAGAATGTTTCATTTATGTAAGAAAACTCTAGCTATATAACTTTTACCGTTTTAGTCTTTACTATGCCATTTTATTTTTGCGTTACTACAAAAGGCACCATATTTTTTCCTTTTTGAAAATTTTGCTTTGAACATGTTTTCATACGAAAATTATTAAAATAAGTAAGGGATTGAACGTTCCGCAGAAATGTAGATCTCAATTTCGAAATTTAGGCTACTAATATAAACTAGTTTTATATATAATTCTGACCAAAGAGCTCATCGTAAGCAGTTAAATTTCTTAGCAAATACGGTTATGTAGCTTTGTATAGTAATAATAAATTTTTGTTAAAGCTATAGGAGATAGTCAAGGAAAACAAGTTACATATATATAGACAGCGTATTTTAACATTGCCAATGAATGGGCCGACATTATATGTGATTATATATAAAGATCAATTAAAGTGGTATTAAAGGTTAAGTAAATACGTAAACGTTAATCTTGTATAACCGTTAGTCATTACACACAGACATACGATAAAAATTAATGCAATCCAGTTTAAGAATTACTACGACAAAATATTATCGCATCCAAGTGCAATTTTGCGATAGCCACATATAAAATTACGTTAGAAATAAATTCATTCAAAATGCGCGTATAAATTATTTCAGTACAATATGAAACGATCCAGTTTTGTATTAAGGAAGAAAAATGTGTAAATTTTGACTTTGAATTGCCGCTATGGGAAAACAGGCTACGCAATATTTTGTAAGAGGGTAATGTACACCCAAGTAGCGTCTATAAGACTGGCACTGTTTCATACAAATATAAAATTGTAATTTATCCCCACTTAAACATCCTTAAGGTCGTTTGTCACTTGCCTCATTGCCTCCTTGCGCAAGACGCTCATCTGACGTCTGACTTCTCCTTGAGAAATTTTCATTATGAAACAAACATCACGGCAGCGTATGTACATTTTGTGTTTCAGTTGAAAATAACATTAAGAGTATTCTCATCTGGCAATATTTAGTTATCGCACTGCAGGCCCCTGTAACGGACAATATCTAAGGCCATATCTGAAAAAAGTATTATATTTGTAAAATTACCACACCGATTTATGTGTGTGTTATGGGCGCGGTCTACCACAATTTTCTTCACCATTTTTTTTATTTGTATCAGATATTTTTTTCTTATTTTAGACACAAAATGTGACTAAATTTGGCTCTTATGAAATTTATTTATCTCTCATAGTTTTCGCGTAATGGCTTGTTTAAGTCATATTTTGCATGTTTCCGTTTTAACGACCACACGAAAACCAAATGATATACCAAACTAAAAAAAATCACAGTGGATGAAGACATTGCAGGCTACAACGTCATGCTCTTAGAAATAAAGAATAAACATTATTAGTATTTAAAAAAAAAAACTATAGAATTTACAAATTTTTTGTTTTCAGTTTCGGCATTTTTTTAAAATACAAATAATTTTTATTCTTTATTTTTATGAGCATGCCATTGTAGCCGGCAATGTCTTTATCCACTGTGATTTTTTTTAGTTTGATATATCAATTGGTTTTCGTGTGGTCGTTAAAACGGAAACATGCAAAATATGACTTTAATAAGCAATTACCCGAAAACAATGAGTGATAAAAAAATTTCGTAAGAGCCAAATTTAGTCACATTTTGTGTCTCAAATAAGAAAAAAATATCTGGTACTTATAAAAAATATAAAAAAATGTTGATGAAATTTGTGGTAGGCGTTCAAGTGGTAAAAATCATAATTTTATAGTTGTATGAAATAGTGTTAGTTTTGTAGACATTACTTAAGAGTGAATTTACCTCTAACGAAAAAAAATAGCTTGGCCAGGTTTCTCGTAATGGCACTTCAAAGTCAAAATTTGCATATTTTTACGTCATACAAAACTTAAAAATCAGTAAATATATTGAAATAGAAAAAATTACATGAAAACTACACGTAACTGTCTACAGCTTGAAGCATATGAAAACCCATTACAAAATATTTTTGTGTTTAAAATAAAATTCTAGAAGTTACAAAATAAATTTCAAATTTTGAAATTTTTCATTTAACATAAAAATGTTTTGTAATGGGCCTTATATGCTACAGTGACACGTAGTTTTGATGTGATTATTTCCATTTAATTATGTTAACTGTTTTTCAAGTTTTGTATGAAGTGAAAATATGCAAATTTTGACTTTGAAGTGCCATTACGGGAAAACTGGCTGAGCTAATTTTTTTTCGTTAGAAGTATGTGTTCTCTCAAGTAGTGTGTACAAAACTAACACTATTTCATACAAATATAAAATTGTTATTTTTCACCACCTGAACAACCTTAAGGAAGTACATCATAAACTGAATTCCTTGTGGAATTTTTTATCTTTATTTTCCAGTCGTAAACAAAGTCATTTTGTTTGTGTGAATTCTCTGGTTTGCTGTGAAACACCATTTGATGCAATGGCGTATGTCCAAAATATTTCATTAGTTTGTAACTTGCCCCCACTGCAAGAATCGCTCAAAATTACGTTAATGAAGTAGGTATGGTAAAATTGCTAAACATACGTTAATTACAGTGTTCCAATACATTTTTAGTGAACATTCAAAAGCATACTTCTTTTACCAGACCTGTATGGTAACTGTGTGATTAACAGTGACTGTATATACAAGCGGAAGTATAGTCAAATATCCAATTCTTATGGGGGTAGGGCAGTACCTAGTGCACTCGCTTGCCATCAATGCAGTCAATGCTCGATTCTTGGCTTGGTCGGTAGCCGGAATTTCGCATGTGGTAATCGTGCACATCGTTGCACATGTTTGGACGACACGGTACAAAAAACAGAAAAATACAATTCCAGAAGAACTCGGTCAATTTTTTATATTTAACCATAATAATTCTAAGGCTAAAATTCAGTCAGCTCTCGACAGCACCCAGATACTAAAGACGGACATAAAGAAAACTAGATTCCTAGCAGGGAAAAACATGGGGAATTAGACAAAAAAACGTGGACAGCAATCAAATGACAAATACAACAACGCTACACAAGTTCCATTCAACGAAAAAATGCAACGTTTCGGGAATTGCAAACTTACTCCCCTCTTGAGGCTGGAGACACAGCTGATCGGAACACTAAGATGCGTAAATATTAATTGTATTAAAAAAATTCTTGAATCTAAATAAATTTTTGCATATCTTTGAGTACCCATACCTTAAAAAATATGTTAAAACGAAATTTACAAAATCATTCTATAGTTTAATAAATTTTTTTACTGTTTATTTCAAATAGTTTAAATATTTTTCAGTGAAGTAGTTAAAATAGTATTAGGGACATGCAAAATTCGCGTTATTTTCGGACTGCTGACTAGACTCCAAATGACTATAGGCTCGTTCGACGTCTCCCGCTGGCCGATATTGTCGTGACTTGCCGCGGAGAATGCTTACACGGTAGAGAGGCCAATCTCTGTAAAGACGTAACACACGTAAATCACAACACATGAAAATTGGTGGCCAATTGAATTTCA
>PNEQ01051009.1:0-10746 GCA_003012365.1 Medauroidea extradentata
TGTAGTGCACATATTACTCCTACAACGCAAAATACAGCTTCTATATCAGATATCGGATCCATTGCTCATACACACCTTCTCGCTCACTGACTTGTGTCATGTGTATGCCTCACTCTCTTTCCTGCTCACTTAATAGTCTACTAGTTTGTGGTCACTTTCCTGCTCACCTTTTATACACTCTTTTCTGCTCACTAAAGTGACCCGTGTGTAAGGGGCTTTAAGACCTCGTTGTTAAAAGGCTGTAAAACCCTCTCACCTCCTCTCATTCTCAGTGGCCAATCACGTGACGCATTTTCACTACAAATCGAGGTGAACAACAATGTGTTAACCTTATTGTACAAGAAAAAATAACCGCGTGTTTTAGGTTTAAGTTAATTTTAAGTCCTCGGTCAGAAGTTTGGTTACATTTTAAGCGTTCTTTAAGGGTGTCCAACTGGAGAAAAGTCATAATTTTATATTTTTATGAAATAGGGTTAGTTTTGTAGATGTTACTTAGCAGCACATTTTCCCCTTACAAAAAAAATTTGCTCAACCAGTTTTCCCATAGCGGCACTTCAAAATCAAAATATGCATTTTTTTTTAGATCTTAGGTATATGCCGCAAAAACCTATG
Organism: Medauroidea extradentata; assembly: GCA_003012365.1. Taxonomy (NCBI): domain Eukaryota; kingdom Metazoa; phylum Arthropoda; class Insecta; order Phasmatodea; family Phasmatidae; genus Medauroidea; species Medauroidea extradentata. The sequence continues at coordinate 613 of PNEQ01051009.1, forward strand.
ACCATAATTACATTTAAAAATTCAAACTGAAACTACATATCAAGGATTACTGTTTGACATGTGTTAAAATCCGTTATAAAATTGTTTTGTGTGTTATAAACATTTCTGAAATTGGGAATTGTTTGCCTCTTTCACAGATTTTTTTAAAAATGCAAATATGTTTTGTAACGGATTTTAAAACATGCCAAGCAGTAGCCTGTGACATGTAATTTCAGTGTGATGCTTTTTAAATGTGTTTATGTTAATAGGTTTTTGAGGCTTATAAGAACTAAAATTGGCAAATTTTGACTTAGAAGTGCCATTACGGGAGATCAGGTTCAGGTTTTTTTTTTTTTTTTTTTTTTTTTTTTTTTTTTTTTTTTTTTTTTTTTTTTTTTTTTTTTTTTTTTCGCAAGAGTGAAATGTACTCCCATGTAAAGTTTACAGTACTAACACTATTTCATACAAGTATAAAATTACGATTTTTCCACACTTCCTTTCATTTATTTCAAACAATTGCAAATAACGTGAATATTTTTTAACCAAATGCTTTGAAAAAATTAGAAACTGTGTACAGTCATACGATACACAATTTTGCCAGAGCATTTTTTTAAAAATAATGTACCATTTACTAGTAAAAAAAATACTTTGCTTCATTTTGGCTTATTTTGACAGCAAAATACGTGCTATTTCAGAGGCAAAAGTCTAATAATCTGTTTGGTGTAGCCTATTACAACATAAAAATTAAGATACAACCATGATATATAATTTTAAAACTGCCGGAATGAGTTTTTGATACATTTATTAGATTAATTGCCGCGCTTGCTGTTTCCTCCATTTCTGTAGAAATTTATCTCGCCAGTCAGTCCATACTCCAAACACTCGTTAAAGACTTTTTGTGAGTTATGGACTGGCTGGGTTCACATCAAAGCCTAGCTTCAGTTTCGTTAAGTTTCCAAAATGTTGTAAGACAGTAACTTTTGTGATTGCCAAACGATTTATTTTATTAATTTCTTTTTCCCCTATAACTCTAGTTGTCTTTCAGGGATTTGTTTTTATCTATATATGATTACTGGTTTGTGTAATTTTTACTTGTGTTTAGTAAGTCTTATTAAAATCGATTTATCTAAATTCTGTGTCGGTTACTTAATTTTTAAGAACAGTTTGGAGCTAGCCTGTTTCTTTTATTTACATATTGTGGAGCTCATCTGTCTAGTAGTAAGCTCAATCTGTAATTTACTCATTTATTTATTAGAGAACAGATTAAAAAGTCCTCTAGAAGGTGGCTAGTGGTCTTGACAGATACCTTTGGCGATTGTTCTATCAAAATTTTCTTTCAAATAGCTGTTGCTGTAAGTGTTACATCTATGTGTTTATAGGAGAGGTAAGTTTTTTAAAAATAGAGTATGCATGTTTGATTTCGTAGTGAGAGGTCATTGTCGCCAGCTTCGCACGACGTGACAAATTTTCTTAACATGATTCAAATGCTTAGCTCATGGAAACAATGTTTGAGTTCTTAATATTAACTTCTACTTTATACAAATAACATTCCACACCTCCCTCCAACCGATGGCTAAGAGAATGTGAGAACTATCTAATGATTATTAACGCGCGTAGTAACAACGACTCCGTAGCGCAACGGTAGCGCGTCTGACTCCAGATCAGAGGGTTGCGTGTTCGAATCACGTCGGGGTCAGTTTATTTCACTTCTAATTTTATTACTCGGATGTTCTGATGGGCCTGTTTCTGCATTTTAACGTGTACCAGTAAACTAGTTCTTGAAGTTCGTACTGGTTATGAAATATTATTATTGCTGTTTCGCAATAAGCGAATCAAATTTAAAAAAAAAAAATCTATTTCCGTTACTTTTTTATTCAAAGTTAACAATGCCACGCGCCTTGTACGGTTGGCAGCTAATGATCAAATTTCGATCCAAATATTTTCTGATTCAAGTACAACAATCGCAAATTATTATCAATGACTGTAATCGAAGTATTTGTGTTCTGCGTTTCATATAAACCTATCACAGCAACTGAAGGTTTATACTGACTACACAAATAAACAAAAGCCCAACGCACACGGAACGGTATTTCCTACGAGTTTTTTACGCGTTTGTCAGGGAGCTTCGAAATGAACTTATAAAATGGCAGTTCTGCGGGCCTCAAAGACGTTATAAAAGAACTAGACTGTTACGCTGTTATTTTGTTACATGACCAAATTGAACGCTGACATATTGCAGCCGAAGATACAGAATTGTGTACTTTAGCAGGGCTGGGGGTAACGATATTTTTTCAACAAAAAAACAATGGTAAAGGGAGAGACGATGGTATATCGCGAAAATGTTTTGTTTAAGCGACAGCCAGTAATACAGAGTGTATCAAAAAGAATCATACGTATTCTGCAACTTGAGATATGTGCGTGGTGAACAACGTACTGCTGGAATGAGGAAAAGTTTTTTTTTAACAGTTTTCAAGGACGAATTTCGAAAAATTGTAAAAACACTTTTTAGATATTTACTTAAGCGTCATTTAAAAAAAATCACCTCACTGTCTGAAATGGTTTAGGAGAAATCACGGATTAATGGAAAACACAATTTACGGCTTTTCACCCCTTAATTTTCAAATTTCGCAAAATTAAAAAATTTGCGAATATGTATTTCTTTGTTCAATATTATGAAGTTAAAAAAAAATTATGATAGCATTCCCGGTTAATTAGATATCAAGGATTCTTTTAAAACACATTTCACCCCTTTTCACTCTCTTAATTATCGAATTTCGAAAAATCCTTTCTTAGTAGGTGCTTACGGGGCAAGTGGAAGCTTCCCTCAAAATTTCATGGTTCTAGATCCAGCGGTTTGGGCTGTGCGTTGATGAGTGAGTGAGTGAGTGTGTCAGGACACTTCATTTTATATATTAAGATTATGTCTTGCGACCACTCGTTCTCCTCGTCAATACAGCAGGATCACATTGAAATAGTTTTCATTAAGGTACCATTACTGCACCAAGTTTTGTACAGAAAAATAAGAAATTGTACATATTGTATCTTTGTAAAAACGTGAGAAGGATCAGGCGCAGAGAGTGCTTGGGGCCTCACCCCACCCACACATAGCCCCCCCCCCCCCTTAGCGGCTGGACACGAGTAGTGGAGTCCAGCCAATAGTTTTGATAGTTGTTACTGTACTGTAGATATTTAGTAATTAAGAAATCAAAAATGTTAACAAGCAAAGAGAACCTTTTTATGTAATTGGGTGTAAATATCGACGAGAAATTAAGAAATGATTTAATAAATATGGTTCTGGCCGGAATTGTTGTCCTCGAGAGGCGGGGCCATCGGTTGAAAGCTGACTCCTGATTGGCTCAAAATGAACCGAAGCTCTCCGGTCAAATGATTGGGGGGGGGGGGAGAGTTGGTGCGGATCGGGAGAGAAACGAGTCGCGGGAACGGTTTGGGGACAGACGTCGTCGAGCCGGAAGAGTCGTCGGCGAGCCATGAAAGACGACGCACCGGGTGCTGTCACCGGGCGTTGAACTGGGCGTCGGGACGCCGTAGCGCAGGTAGACGACGTCGAGCCGTAAGTTTAAGATTTCGTTGAGTCGCGGAGTATTGTGGGCCGAGGCGCCATCTTCATCGTCCTTGATTTGGGCATCGGGACACCATTAAGATATCGCCAAATCAGAAAGTACGTCGGGCCGAGGCACCTACGATTGGTAATTGTAGTGACATAGTAATACGAGGCATTTGACATTCTAATTAGTCGTCGTAGTCTTCGTGCACGCGACTGTGTTCTTTAAGAGACGCACGGACAATTCTACGACAATATCGGTCTGTCCCGAGAGGACAGCAACGACGTGCTACTCGGGTAAAAAGGCTTGCAAACTTTTTCAATGAAGTGTCCTAGTGCTCAGAACTTTAACGCATCAATCAATAGTCGACCAAGCATCAACAGAAGTAGAAACAAGTATAAAAAATATAGTTAATGCAGCGCACGTCGCATATTCTGTCATCGAGAATACTTTTTTTTAAACAATAGCTCGTATTTTGCATAGGCTAATACTTAAATGTGATAATCGAATGAAATAGTAGTTTTAATTACTTAACCACGTAAACTAATGTAATTACTTTTAGTGCGAAGGATTAGAAAAACGTAGTAGAAACAAAAGTATTTAATTATTACTAGCTTGGTAGTTAAAACGCATGAAAAGATACAGTTATGTTTCCTGTACTTGCAGTTTTATTTCATTTTTTATTCAAAAGGGAAGTGTTTATTCAGAAGTTTTAACTAGAAAATAAAAATATCAGCTCCCGTCTCAAATAAACTCGTAGCTACTTTGTATACACAACCGCGTCTTTCAGAACATCCTCCAATCTTTTCAGTGGCACCCCCTCATTCCCCCCATAATACAGGAGTTAAGAAATAATTTAGTCTTTTGATCCGGGCAGAGGAAGGGTGAAGAAATCCCTAAGATGAAGGCCTGCCACCCTAGAGGGAGGGGAGACGTCTTTGAGAAACTGTCTCATAATTTGTCCGCTGCCCCGGAAAATGTTTGCCTTAATTTCTGAACCCTTCGCATTACCTTGATTACCCTGCGGAGTGGCGGGAGGGGCGCCAGCCCTGCAGTGGAGGTAGGTATAAAGTTTCCGAGATTTTCCTCAGATATGCTCCTGTTTCTTTGAATACCGGAGAGACGTATTCGCGGCAGCAACAAAATAAGTAGCCGCTTCTTGAATGAATCTTGTAAACTAATCGCGGGACGAGAGAGTTTGAACGCGACCAGAAAGGAAAGAGGGAAATATGGGACGACGTGCAATAGGACAGAAGTGGATGGAGTTTCTTAAGTAGGTAATTTCATTTTCTTGCAATCAGTCGTGGCTCACACTTTCTCGTATTAAAAAAAGAGCTTTACGCAAACACGACAGAGTGTTATGATGTTTACATTATTAAAAATCTTTTAAGTATTAGAACTTAAGCTATAGAAATTAATAAACAATTTTCAATAACACTGATATAAACTGAAGTGTACACAGTTATAAGTTAGGCTACTGGTTCAAGTGTGCCGTAAGCCTCATTTTAAAACACTGTGATGGAACAACTTCTAAATCCTACTACTGAAGTTGTAATAGCCCTACTTACCGGATAACTGTATGTTAGTTAAAAAAAAAAAAAAAAAGTATGGGAAAAGAATCTTGTGGCGTGCGGAAATACTGTTATTTTGATAGTAATATTATGAATTATCGTAGTTAATTTTTTTCTGAAGCTACTTTTCTACTATTCATGACGTATTGCAATTTTGGTTTAATCTTGTAATTCTAATTACAGTAATGAAGCTATGTTTGTAATTGAATAATAAAGGATCCCTCACATTGTCATGTTGGCAGTATATAGGACTTTGGCCTGAGGTGACACCAGAATCACATTTTCTCGTAAAAATGCACAAGCTACCGGGTATTTATTTGCGGTATTTTTACTGTACGTTTCGTCGTATTACATTTAGCCTCTGAGCAATAATCGTCAATATGAAAGGTTTTTTATTAGTTAATTATTTTTAATGTACAGCAAGTTTATAGTCAACTGAAAATAACTTAAACGAAATATTTTAAAAATTCTGCTCAGAACAGCAAACTTGTATGTAAAAACACTTAATTATGATATTTCTGGATTTCAGAATATTTCCCGTATAACAATGTAATATTTTTTGGGGGGGTTCATAAGACAATTTTAATTCCTACTTGCATTGGGTGACAAGCATACCTACGACACAAAGAACTTGAAACCTTGCAAATAATAAAATGTGAAACATCACCGTCATCTTAAATTAATTTAATATTTTTTATAAATTTTGTTTTCAATACATTTGTATACATTTGATGAGTGATTGGGATTAAAATATGCCCTACTGTAACGTTTACATAGCTATATACATATATACTGTTGCGTGCCATGTACCTGGAGGCCGGTGCCCGGCAGCTGTTTCGTAACACTTTGTGGACTGACCCCTGATTCATAGGCTGGGCGGCTACGTGGAGGACGTCACGCCGAAGCTACGTCATAGATACCTGTCTTAACTGCGTCTTAACTCTACTAGGGCGGCCTACGTGACTCAAATAATGTCCGAAACATGTGGTAATGTCTATTTTTAGACCCCTGTAATGCGGTTGTTCCCCGACTGTTTCAAGGAGTATAAAAGCGCAGAATCGGCACATTTGGAGAGAGTTCGCTATTGGTCGTGCTAGAGGAAGGTGCTATGCTTGTGGAGAGAGACTGGTGAAGACATCTTGGTGACGTCAGAGTCTACTGGGAGGCGGCAGGCGGCTACCGTCGGAGCAGTGTTGGGCGAAACAAGAGGACTGCTGCGGCGGGCTGACAGGCGAAGAGGAGGTGCGCGACGGGAGTCGAACCGAAGACCTCAATAGTGAAGACAGCGGTGCACTCGGGGTGCTGCGCAGCACATGGTGAGCCATTACCACTTCGGACTGATAAGGTTGTACATTGTCCCTATTTGAAAGACTGTTGATTGGATATATCACTGAATTTTATTGCGATTTGTAGTCTTTAATTAATTGATGGTAGACTTTTTTGTGCTTTAATTGTCAAAATTAATTAACGTGTCTGTGACACAGTACTAATTATGTGCATAACTAATTGTGTTGTGAGAGTTCTAGTTGATTACTGTTTTGTGTATTTCGTAGCTTTGTGAGCTATTAAATCCAGTACTTAATTTAACTCTTTTAATTCTAATTATAAGACCTCTATCCCAAAGAACTCATGGGAATTGCCCACAGGAAAAGTTTGTGCTTAAATTTGTAACAATATATGTGTGTGTATATACGTATATGTGTGTATATATATATATATATATATATATATATATATATATATATATATATATATATATATATATATATACACACACATTTTATGTGCATAATGTGGTAACTCCGCACGGAGAAAGTTCACTCTTGCGCTCCACGTTCAGGTCTTATTTCATGTATGTTACATCAAGTAAATGTAGAATCATTTTTGGACTGCTCGGGATTTTAGCCTGCACCCATAATATGCACGTCAGAACTGTAGTGAAATAAGTAAGATATCTGTAGAGCGCAACACGGGAGAAACTATTGTGCTAGGTCACCATTTAAATTTAAGTTCTGCAATATCTCAAGCCAAATATTTTAATTAATTTTATGAATGCTATATTTAGAATGTTTACTATGTTGTATTTTACTCAAAATGGCGGCAGTTTTCCATTTTAATTTTTAAATGATAGTTTGCTTGGTTATAGAGAATGGGCAGATTGAAAACTTAATGACGATGCCACATAACCTCAAAATTAACGGTATTAAGATTGGAAATTCTATTCTCTCAGGGTGTAAATCACTTACTGAGTTCCATTTGTTTTTACACCCGGAAGGGGCTGAAAAAATGTTTTCAGATACTTGCCACCTGGTTTCGATTTAAGGTGCCGTCCATAGCGGACTGTATCATAACATTAAGGTCCACTCAACTCCTTTTATACAGCCTTCTCTAGTTTTCTTAAAAATAGCGCATGCAAAAAAAATTATTGTATAAAAGCTCGAAATAGGGAAGTGTTTTTACTTTAAGTGTGTCCAGCGACCTTTTCTTCTGAAAGCGTATTGCGATTCTCATTTAAGGCTTCCCTGTACGCACTGCAGACTTCCATGCCATTAACGGAGTTTCTTGTGGAAAACAGAGTTAGCACGAATGAAATATAGAAATAATTACTGCTTCGGTTGTTGTATTAGTATATGTATGTAATTACCACTACCAACTACTTATTACAGCTAAAACATTCCCTCCTGAAAAGATGTCAAGAAAATAGTTATGGATAATCTATCACGGCTGTGTAAATTAGTATGTGAAATAAATTACCGTATGTTTGGATAGGCATTGTGGACAGTGATGCATTGTAAATAATTGTTAGTAAACTTACCTCTGCAATTTAAAAGAGTGTTAAGAGAGTAAATATTATAAACCATTTGTGTTTCTTACGTATTCTTGGCAATGCTCTTAAACAATTAATGTAATTATTAAATAGTTTTTTTTATGTAAAATGTTTCTCACATATAGTCAATCCTTTTTGCTGTCTTTGCCTGAAATTTAAAGAACGAGAAGGAAACAAAGAACTGTCTTGTTTATTTTTATTTCGAACATTTTAAACAACTGTTTGTAAGCAATGCATAAACTTTTTGTCCTTTAATTTCCGTGGAGTGTTTCATGTTATTCTTTCCACGTACACATGGTAAATTAGTTACGGAGACTTAGAAAAAACAACGGATTGTAATAAAAACATTTATTTGAGTACTCAATGCTGTTTTCGCGTGAATCTGGAATAAAGAAGCTTCATAGTACACATTGCTTTAACATTTTTGAATTAATTTTAATGGATTTACTTGTTAGACACCCACTGAAGAAAGTTTTAAGTCGGGAACACGGCCGTAAAGAAACAGGCCTGGACACTCGACTGGAAACTTGACCCCCTTGTTGTTTGACTGCAGTTCACCAAGTTGCCGAGAGTGTGGTGCGTCTTTGGCGCTGCAATCAGGGTGGTCGGGCTCAAACTCCGCCCACTTCCCTCCTACTTTTTTTTTTTTAGTGATTACATTCTAAAGATAAATAGTTTATCAAAACTTATGTTTTATCAAATAATGAAATACTTCCTTCGCTTACAATCCTAAAGCATGGCTCCAGCAATATTTATTTACTTTATATTGTAAACACTGGAAAAAAGTGGGTGGAGTTTGAGCCCGACCGCCCTGATTGCAGCGCCAAAGAAGCACAACACACTCGGTAACTTGGTGAACTGCAGTCAAACAACAAGGAGGTCAAGCAAAATAAATTGGTAGATAGGCGAGTGTCCAGACCTGTACTTCTACGACCGTGGCCGAGAATATAAATTTTTCTCTTTGTAGGAGACAGAATTTTCCGATTCCAGTCAGAATATTACATAAGTAAGTTATATCTCCTAATTATCTATGAAATCGCACGCGAATGACACACAATAACGCACACCTAGTTACGGTTGTAACCAATGAGGATGTTTATTCGGCGCGGGTATCGGCGTGAGTTATCTGGTCATTCAAGTAGACGCAGGGCGGAGGCAAGGTCGAGCCGCGAGCGGATGAAAAGGATCCGCAAAAGCAAACCCACGTGGTGTGGGTGGTAGGTTTGGTGTTTGGGGGGGGGGGGGGTTGGAAGACGGAGACATATCGGTAAGAACTTCCCGCAACCCCAGCCAGCTTAACAGTCCTTGAAATTAAAGGACGTCTTCAAAGATTTCCTCTCATCTCCGCAAAACTTCTGGTTCCTCCTCAATCTTTTGAAGGACGAGCCAATTACTTACACGGCGTCCCTCGAGCGCGCTCACATAAACACACACACAGACTGGAGGACTCGTATCTCCCCTTGTTAGGCAGCCACAGAAGATATTCTTAAGGAATATAACTTTATAAAAATTTTGGAATACTTATTCAATGTGATGGGTTGATTGAAGAGGGGTGGTTATGGTTTGTAGGTGGGTACTCTGTATGATATACTGGAAAGAATATTTGGGTCGTTCGTGGAAATTCTTTAGAAAGTAGAATCCAACGTACATTTGCTATTTATATTCCAGGAACACATTTTGTTAAGTATTATATTCATTAATCGTCTATATCATTAATATCAGTATTTGATTTTTCCATATTCATTCAGTTTATCCAAACTTTAGCCGCTTGGAAATATGGTTTTCACAATTTTAATATTCCTAAAATGGATTTTTAATCTCAGACGTAATTAAAATGTAATACTTGGTGCGATACAAATTATTTTCATAGTGAAGAGAAAAAAAATCACAATAATTCAAGAATATTCTAAATCAAATGTTTGCGACTGAAAAAATTAGGTTAACGTAAATAGTTTTTAATTCTTTGGAAGAGAGTTAAAATTGTACTGCTGAATATAGTGTTACAAGTTTGAGAGCACAAACTTTATATGTGGGCAATTCCCATGAGTTCTTTGGGATAGAGGTCTATAATTACAAATAAAAGAGTTAAATTAAGTACTGGATTTAATAGCTCACAAAGCTATGAAATACACAAAACAGTAATCAACTAGAACTCTCACAACACAATTAGTTATGCACACAATTACTCCTGTGT
>PNEQ01051010.1:0-10749 GCA_003012365.1 Medauroidea extradentata
CGTTTACACAAACACGTAATTTTATTAATGGCAACAACCCCCCTCCAGCCTTAAATACGGGTCCGGAGCCCAGCTAAAACAGTTACACGCACCCCGCCGCCGTTCCAATGATTTGAAACTAGACTGTCGGGGTGCATTTGATTTTACAAACACCCAGCGAGTTATGGAAGCTTCGGCTTTCGGTCTCGCGACAGCACGGTCTCGGATGGCACATGAGGAAACGGCGGAGGCATCCGACTACCTGATGATGGCAGCTGCAACGACTGCCGAAACGTCGCAAGACAATCTTCAGACGCGTCTAAAACCCACAAACCAAGAAAATGCAGACAACGACCGCGAAAGACTGCGATCTATTTCAATATTATGTTGTTTTATGGAAAAACAAATGTAGATATGAAGACTAAAATTAATTCTGAAATTTCTCATATTGTTGTACAGAGATATTTTCTTACTGTACGGATGAATTTTTATCATATAAATTATATTTATCAATTTATCAACATTTTTAAGAAACTCGAGAAACTACAGGCAACATATTATGATTATTGGTGGAGTTATAATTATACAGTTTACTAGTATTTATTTGAATCACTATACTTGTGTATAATGTATATTATGTGTCTACACATAGCTACGTGAATTTATGCAATGCAATAACAAAAATTATTTCGCCATATTGCATGTGTGTTTATATATATAAACTGCGTTTTATCAGACGGGGTAAATGTGAATTTCGGTTTGAGTTTTTGATGGAAATTGACGGAAAATAATGCAGCAGAAAATATGTGTGTGTTTGCAATGACGGCTACTTTTGGTTGTTAATTAGCTCAATTTACATTGTTGTCAATTTTTAACTGACGGTGTAATCTGGTAGTGTCGAATTCATAGCAGGACACAGTAAGATTATGTAAATTTTTAAGCAGGCCTGCAATGAATACAACATTACCAGATTTCATTGTCAGTTTATTGAAATGTGCGATTCCGAAGTCCAAACGTCTGATAACACATAGTTTCGCGCTTAGCGTCTGCAATTTGGCCGCCTCAAGTAGGTTTAATTGGGTTACGAAACAAATGAGCAGCTTATGTATATGTCTAGTTTTTATATAAGGTCCCTTGTTTTGACCGACATTGCTGCACAGGGTTTAGAGTGAGGAGCAGAGGAGCATTCATCTTCTTAAATAAATTCACGCCATCTTGGATCAAGCCACCATCTTGTATTAATCTGCCAATTTAAACCATTTATCCACTTTTTTCATGTTTAGTCGGCCATCTAGTCGCGTAATGTCCTCAATAATGGTTTTTTTTTTTTTTTTTTTTTCGTTTTTCGGTTGTCATATTATTAATTTCCTTGCTTGTCGTATGGTGTCGTCTATCTTGTCTAGTGCAGTCCACCATCTTGTTTTTCTTTTCGGCTGTCACTTGTTAACTGGGAATTTTTGTATTCTCATCGTCTGCAAGGCGGCGGCCATTTTTGTGTATTTGTGTTGTTAGGCGTACATCCTTCGGTTTCCTCGTTGGCAGGAAGGCAGCTTTAGCGTCACCATTTTAGAATGTCATCTGCTAGGTGATCTTGGTCTTTTGCTTGTAATTATAGGCTACTTTGTATTATATTTAAAACAGTTTAATTATTTGAGAACCCAGCTCACTCACCAGAGTAAATTATTTAACCAGGGTACTACTTTTATTGTTATTAGGACAAACGACGTCAGTCGTGAACTCGCCGCATAGCATATAATATGGTAGAACTTATCTTATATTCACTGTGAAATGTTTTCGTTCTCTAGTGTGAACTTAACATTCCTGATAAGGGGGGATCTCAATTATGAGCATGCAGGAATACTATGACAATCAACTATTTACTTATTTCTTTTTCAATATATCCAAAGGCAATTAGATTACTGTAAACAATTAATGATTTATTTTAATATCAAATACTATAGACCCCTACAACAAAAACTATGGGAGGAGTTAAAGGAAATCCCGAAGAAGAGGTGTTTTCACTTACCACTGAAATAACTTGTAAAGCTCGGAGCACGATTTTGGAACCAATGGATAGAGTCATGCAAAATTCACGTTATATTCTGACAGCTGACTAGACACCAAGTGACTATAGGCTCGTTCGACGGCTCCCGCTGGCCGATATTGTCGTGACTTGCCGTGAAGAATGCTCACACGGTAGAGAGGCCAATATCTGTTAAGACGTAACACACGTAAATGACAACACATAAAAGTCGTGGCCAATTGAATCGCTGGTTATGCTCTATTATTTTTGGAAAGTGAAGATTAGTCAGCTACCAAATGATAACGCGAATTTTGCATGTCTCTACCAACGGAAAGCGGCGCCCACACTGGCCTCTAACACCTAGCCGCCTGTCGGTCTTCGTCGGCGACCACGCCCCTCGCAACTTGGCCCCCTTGGCTCGGAGGTTCGTCGTCTTCTGGTGGAGTCGTTTACCGGAATTCTTCCTTCTCCGGCCGGCCTCGCTTTTATAGTAGGCAACGCCCTGACGTCACTCGCTGTGCCCGCAGCTACATAGCTAGCTCACAAATGTTAGACCCAGGGGGTAGTGCGTGGGTCATAACAACTGACACCTTTACATAACTTGTAAATACGTGTTTTATTTGAATGTAGAAATAGAGTGGCTATATTTAAGGCACTGCATCTTACTGTACAATATACACAACTCATTAAAAATTGGTACCGAAAACATAAAAACTGCTTAAAAATATGTCTTTCAAACTGTATATGAAAATGGTATGCTTATAATTTGTAACATTGTAGCCAAAGCATTGAATGTAAATATTAACATGTTTTAAAAACTAATTACAACCTATTTTTTCGCAAATAAAGTTCACATTTTCCGCCAAGGATGCTCCTGGAGCAATGTTTCGTGAGAAAACCATCTTCAAACTTATCATCCCCATTAATTCCTGTTCTTACATGTAACAAATTATAAACAATTTTGTCAAAACTATTTTAGAATCTATAACGTTAACATTGGTTTTAGTAAAAAAAAAAAACTTTTGTGGAGAAAATATGCACATAAAATAAGTATCAAAATTATAATAAAAATATTTTTGGTAAACGGTTTTAGGAAGTGCGTGGACAGGAACAATAAAGTAGGATTCGGAGAATCTTAATTTATGAACATTCATTGCAGTGAAATGTTCGTAAAGAAAGTTGAGTGTCACGATCATATTCATGGTCGTGTAAAAGTAAAATATCGCTTTCCATTGCAACACTGGTTACAGAAAGCACCAATTTACCTGAAGTCAATGCCTAATTGACAAAGTTGCAATCGATGTCAATAAACTGCAAGCTATAGTTAATGCTGATGCAGTTTCCAGAAGAACACAAATATATATATATATATATATATATATATATATATATATATATATATATATATATATATATATATATATATGTGTGTGTGTGTGTGTGTGTGTGTGTGTGTGTGAGACTGAGTGGCGGTAAGTATAGACATCCCCGGAGATGACAGATAGGCCTAACATTTTACATCTAACTTTTAAATAACTGTTTTGTGTTAATATAATTTTCAACATTAAAACATTTTTTCATTAGGTGAAATTTCTAAAATAAATTATTATCGATCGTTATAACTTTGTGTTTTATGCTTGTATAACGGACGTATTTTATTTCAGATCCGTAAAGTATTTATCAATGCTCTTCATTAATGATTTATTATAGTGTGATGAGTACCGAGTAAAAATAACAATTTTAATTTAATGTTATTAAGTATTTTTGGCAAGAAAAACAAACGTTGGCATTAAAATGTTTTTCGAAATTCTTCAATCATACAACAACATGGTCAATGAAACAAAAAAATGTTTGTGTAAAGCGTATCGTGAGAGTGCTTGCTTTTTTGCTTGAAATATACCTACAAGGTACACTTCATGTAAGATTAATTGAATGTTTCTTAATCTATCATAACGTGCATAGACAGATTTTGCTTCCCCTGAAAACGTTATTTTTGGAAAAATATTGATTATGAAATTATTGATTGACTTGTAGTCTTGCTAAAAACCAGAACCAAATATCAGTTCCCAAAACGTCGAGACAAACTCGTCCTGAGTATCTGCGTTGTTGTGTCGTAAACGTTGTTTCGTCTAGTCATTTGCCTGTGACATCGTCGTTGTTATCCTGACTAATATGTAACTATGCCTTCCACTCAGTATTTGTCTGTGCTGCAATATGTGTGATGTAATATTGTTAGCCTACTTTATATATAAAAAAAATAAACTTGACCGTGTGTGTATGTGTGTGGGGGAGGGGGTTGTCGTGTGTGAGTTTCCTTTAAAAACATTTTAACTTGTGAAACGTGCATCTTTTAAGTACTTAGAAAATATATTTGTGTATATATGTAAGACATTACTTTTTCTATTGCGTGTTTTATAATATATCAAGGATTTATGTATTTCCAGAAAATTTGAAAGGAAAAAATTGTTCTGATTACGCAAGATTATAAATATTAATAATTTCATGCTTTGTGAAGTGTATTTAGTTTTAGTTTTTAAGTAACTCAGTAATTAATTTCGGACCTAACTTTCATTGTGTCATCGCACAATAAATACCACACATCTCACTAAAATGTATGTGTTCAGGTTAAGGGGAACGTCTATAAGTTGCTTTATAATACTGTTAAAATGCTACTTGTAGCCATTTTCATTATGATATAAAAATGAATATTTAGAATATCGTCTTTAAATACATGGACGTAAGCTTTCTAATTGCCAATGTGAAACTTGAAGCGCTGTTGTTAAAGCTTGTATAACATTGAAATTAAATCCTTTACTTTTTATTTGATCTCATAAATAGCGTTCTATGCATACATATTTTACAATTTCGAAGATATATTCTATCAATGAAATTCTTATACATCAGGTATCAAATAGAGTTTATGTATTTTCAAACTCATAAATAACCCTAAGTATTAAGATAATTTAGTCAAGAGACGTAAGTTTTAATCCAAACATTGATGATAGTTCATAATTTGGACTCATCAAACTTTAAAATATGTTGCAATGAATACTGGTTTTTAAACACTGGTTAAAGTATAGCTGAGTGAGCTGGGTTCTCAAACCATTAAAGCAGTTTAAATTTATACAAGGTATCCTGTTATCCTGATAAATGATAAGCAAAAGACCAAGAGCGTTTAATACATTCACGTTTAATTTAACCCTTTGGTTTTAATTTCATATTAATGTTTTCACAACTCACCATTGCTAAAGTCAAATCTTGCAGCTGTTTAAGGCTGCTCGGTAGCAAAAATTCATTATTTTATGCGTTCATAGACTAATGTTGAATTTCAAGGCATTATTCCAGGTATTGTCCTTCCTTAAAATTGTTTTATATCCTGTGCATTTCCATTATGTATGTCAAATTAAAATTTTCTCTCACTGGAACTTACATGTAGTTAAAATCTTAATCACCTTTATATTTGCGATAGGTAAATGCTTAAAAAAAAACATGATATTTTTTATGAAACTTCTAATACCGCTCGCTGATATACAATAAAGTGCATCTGAATTCATGATAAATATTTACCTCATATTCATATAAATACAATGAGAAAATTTTCCTGCTATTGTTAACTGAGTATTCGAAAATTATCTTATGCAATCTTTTTTCGTCATTGAATATCATATTTTTGTGAGCGAAGAGTACTCGCCAAGGGTAAATTTCTGTAAGAAATTATGTCTTGACGTTTCATGCAAAATACTGAAATTATGACACACTTTTTCATCAGCGGTAAGTAACGTCTAATTTTTGCTACATATACATAACATATTTTTATGCTGCCGGACTACTCAAGCAACGTAGGAAAACTGTAAAATTGTCATGAGGGTGAGGCCGTAATTTTGTTTTTCAAATAGGGTAAAGTATTGCATTACGGTACTTCTCTGCGGCATTCCTCTGCCATCTCGCGAGGAACTTCAGAACTGCATAGAAATCAATACACGAGCTAATCGCTGGGTGGAAAACATACATTCTTAAAATCTCCTACTAAACTCAATTTTTTTGTAATTTACGAAAATGTAATAAATTAAAATACCTAATTTATAATAGATATATAAGTTATAAATAAATCCAAGATAAAAAAATCGCTACTCATTTATAAAATAACTAACAGCACCAAATGTCATGTTCCTGTAGGGCTAAACATGCATGTATTTTTGTTGTTAACATTCTCAACTGCATTTTAAAATTCGTATCAAAACTTGCCTTGCCGAAGAGAGGAAAAAGTCGCCCAAAGAAATAAAAACCGAACGCAACAGTTTTACTTAATATAGAGCCTACTTTTCTTAAATCATGCGATTCCCAGGCAAAATAATAGCGCTAAATCTTTTTATTGTGACACACATTCTAAAAGACCACACTCAACCTGTATATAATTTTAATGACATAAATGTTTTTACTATTTGATGTGTGAATTAAAATAAGTTCTAGATTTCTGGCACAAACACACATACATGCATAAATTTCCGTTATTTAGCAAAGAGGCGTAAAAATAATATTAACGTTTGAGAAACTATACAAATTGTATTCTATTAGGCCAACAGTTGCCAAGCTGTAATACATTTAACCTAACTATGTCAATACAGCTTGTCACAGGTCCCGTATGTTTAGAGACCTGAAAAATTCGCGTTTTCTGTTAGGCGCAATCTATAATCCTAGCAACTATAGGTCTGTATCACGTTCACAATTGGTCGTTGACTTACTCGACACTTCCTGGAAGTAGCTGAGCCAATAATAAAACTATAATGGAATACAGGCGCATTTTACAGTGTCAGCGAGTATCTAATAAAAAGCTGCTGTCTGCACGATTTCACAAATATTCTTGTAAGCTAACATTCAGGTCAGTGAACCCGCGAATTTTTCCGGCCTCACGATAACCGTACGGAATAAAATATTTTGGTTTCATCATTTGTAAACAACTTTACTCTAACGATATTTCTTTAGGGGATAGCTATAGCTTACAATTTCCGTTGTTTTAATATATTAGTATATCTTCTCTAGTCAAGTATGCATGATACTTTCCTTATTCTTATCTGTCTTATTTGCTTAAATTAGATAACTTTCACAGTTTATGTGTGTTCTTCCAAACCGTTTTATTTTGTATGGTTTCCATTCTACCCTCAACACCTCTCGGTCACGGTGTTTCACAAAGATTCCCTTTTTGTTTGCAATGCAAACGCTTTTATTCGGTACAAGAGTTTATAGTTTCAAAGGTATTGTTTAGTTATTACTTTGTTCCCGTAAGAAAGTTTTTCTTATCTGTTGTATTAAAAGTCCGATAAATCAGCATACTGTTACAAATCTGTTACTAATCAAATACTTTTGCTAATCATAACAATACACTGAAAAATGAGTATAGTTGTAGGTACCATACTTTTGTTAAATAGGGACAATAAAACCGTTTGGTTGTCAGTACTACTGTGGACAGTTCCTTCAACAATCTGTTCTGTAGAAGTTACCATCTTGTGTGTAAAAACAACTAGGCTCTTAGTTTCTTCTATAAAACAGATTGTTGAAGGAACTGTCCATAGTAGTACCGAAAATTAAACTGTTTTGTTGTCCTTATTTTGACAAAAGTATGGTGCCTACAATTATACTCTTTTTTCAGTGAATTTTTCATTACATTTTACGTTTTTCCTATTTCTTAGTGAATAAGTTTAATGCCATTAATAATTTTTTTTTAATCTGAAGCGAATTCCTAGCCACAGATGTTTCAGTTCAAACGAGTATTTAAATTTTACAGTAGCAGACTGGCGCCTGCACCGGATAATAAATGTAAACGTAAGTAGACTAGTTACTTATTCTTTAGAAATACAATCGTATCAATTACCTCACATACTACGTAATGAAATAAAACAAATATTATACTTTCACTGTGATATTTGCTGTATATCATTGGTCCCTGTTTATTTGATAACAAATTTTTAAACAAACGCTGTATTGTTTACCATTAGGACAAATAAAGACTTTTTAAAATAATTTCGCCATCCCACAGTTAAATGACTCATATCTATATTGGTACTGTGATTTACTATGACTCTAAGCCTATTAGCACGATTGCAATTAACATAAAATAGTTCAAAATTCACAACTACAAAATTAATCTTTGAAAGGCGTACATCGTTTAAACTTTTCAAATCATCAATGATATAAGGGACATTTTAAACTGTTTTATAGCGTTTAAATGTCCACGATACTGAAAACAAGCAACTGTTTTTTGTAGTATTAAATACGTCGTTAGTTAATGCGTACTGTATCGAAAAAGTATTGAAAAGTTTAGTAAATTGTCGTGTTGGAACTGAATAAATTGCGAAAGCCAGCAAACGTGTATTAAAATTATGAAGTCTACAAGATTTAAGTACGAATCTCAACACAGGTTATTGTTTATCCTCGAAACAATACGTAAACTCGTCCCATTTTATGACGACTTGTCTTCTAATAACTGTACTACTGTTGTAATATTATACCGACTCGAATATTATTTTATATACGCGTATAGTTTTTTTGCTTACATCTGAATAACTGGCGAAATAATGTTCATCATAGTGCGTGCTGTACCCATTATTTTCTCTGCCCCTTTTATAATAAAATAGTCTGTGTATTTTATACGTAAATAAACAATACATACACACAAACATTTTAATATTTATAAAAATTTATATTATCTTCGACAATTATATGATTTTGGATCAGAGTATTTTACATAATTCATAATATTTTACAATTAATGCCTGGCAAAATATTACATTTCTTATAGTTATTCCCGTATTTGCAAATTTAATATTACTTTGTATAATTTAAAAAAAATGGATCAGTCAAAATATTTCAAACGTCCTCCAGCTCATTCACACGCCACAGATTAAGAGAAACTTTTATTAAATACTATTTCGATTTTCTTCCATCTGGCATCTGAGCAGGAGTTTTTAGATAGACTAGGTCTCGAAAGAGTTAGTTTAAATATAAATGTTTCATTTCAGGGATAAGTTTCAATTGGTTATATATTGCAATACCGGATTCATTGACAGGAGGGCAAATGAAGGATTTAATTATTCATGACAAGATAATTGAATGTATTAACTTCTCGTTAAATCCAGACGTAATTTTTTCCCTAATCATTCGAACACACTACGTATTGTATAATTTAGAACATTCCAGAGATTTATATAAAACTTTTGACTCTGTGTGATGTTGGACTAGTTGGTAAAGAGCGAGTACTTACAAAGTGAAATTGTGACAGAATAAATATTTGCCACGTCCCTGATCTCTTAAAATTTGTATTATTACGTTTACGTAAGGTAACGGTAATCGAAAAACTGTTATGTCAGTTATTTATTTAAAATTCGTATGTACATCAACGTAACTGGAAAAACTGGAAAAATCGGTTCGAGAAAGATAAAAGCTGTACAGGTCAGATGATGAGGGAATGGAAATCCAGGTCATCAGGTGACACTGATGGCTTATAATGCAGTCGGTTGTACGAACCTGGGATCTCTACCACACAGACTCATGATTTACAGATCTGGCAGTAACCCAAACGAGGAGCGCCATTATATTCCCAGAATGTGGCGCACCAATTACAATTTTAGAGGAAAATTATGCAATTATTTATATCCATATTAAGGCTCTCCGTCCAGCTTCTAACCGATACTAGTATAAACATCTGACTCGTTAGAAGCGTATTCGGCACAAATATAAATAGAATATATATGGTACAATACCGAGGGATTTAGTCTAAAAATTACAGTTACACGGTATATTGGCATTAATGGTAGGCGGAATAAGTAACGCACGTTAGTTTTTCACCCGCATTTACACGGTTAGCTGAAATATAAGACAATAACTTTCCTAGCAAAATGTGGAGTTAAAGTTGACTTCCAAGCTAGACAATCATATTTATTTTGCAAATATTAAACCAGGACTAAGACTGATCATCACATTTCCCCGTCTCAAAACTTATCACAAAACAGGAAAGTAAAGTAAGAAAAATGAAAGCACATTCGATTAACCTATCATTTCATAAAATAGTCTCTATGTTTATTGTAAATTCCACATGAACCATAAAATAACGAAATGCTTTAGGTCTTTTAAATCATAATTGACGGTGTAATGCCTCAATTTTTATTTATTAGTACAACATGCTTATAGATTTTCAGATTTGAAACAGTCCTACAAAATATATTTTCATTCTTTAGAGTTAATATTTATAACCACAGGATATAGTACTAAAATAGTTTTTGTTATAATGGTCTCCAAGCGAAAACAACATTTTATACCTTACTAACAAATGACACATAGATTACTGATGCTTAAATCCCTTCCAATTTTGCAAGAAATAATGTACATTATGTTACTATTCAACGTCGTTATTTCTCAGGTTCAAATTAATTACGAGATAAGTTTTGTTGTAATTTTCAATGTTTCAGCAGCATTAAATGGGCGACCGTCACTCAGCCTAAAATCGTTCAGCCTAAAACCCTCTCTTCGACCTTATTCAGCCTAAAATTATTCCGCCTAAAGTCATTCAGCCTAAAATTACTCAGCCTACAGTCATTCAGCCTAAAGTCATTCAGCCTAAAGTCACACAGCCTAAAACCATTCAGCCTAAAGTTACACAGCCTAAAATCTTTCAGCCTACAGTCACTCAGCCTAAAGTCACTCAGCCTAAAGTCGTACAGCCTAAAATTATTCAGCCTAAAGTCACTCAGCCT